>OW387147.1:37107669-37162863 GCA_936440205.1 Lepidonotus clava
TTCAGCATCAGCTGAAAAATGAAATGTTCCAGATTGATGTCTGAGGAAAAACAACTAGTCACAATGTCACTTCTGGAGCAGAGCTTCCATGATTAGGCGAAATTGTATTTGTCAAAATCTCTTGGATCATAAATTATGTGAATGCTATAGGCGGCTGCTAGTGCTAGGCCATCGTGCACTCGGGCCCCCACCACTCACGCCAAGGGGGAAGGCAGGGGGGGGGTTAAAAAGTTTCACCTTTCCCCCAAAACTTCAATATAAAAGCATGACAAATTAGTGAGAAAATACTGGAAAGTTCCACTCTATACTGCTCGCCACCCCCATTTTTAGGGTTATCTTATTCAAAATTATCAGCAAATGGTCGACTACAGACTAGGCTCAGAATACGCATTCTGCCTGTACTGAACTGTCATTATTTAAGCGTATTTTGAGGCTAGTCTGTATTAGGGAACCTCGCCACCCCCCACCCCCACCCCCACCACAACAGAACCTGTAGGCCTACGGGCCTGGGAGGGGGAAATGGGCTGGCAATGATAAAGTCGGGACTCCAGTCCCCGACTTTATCATCGCAATCTCCCCCTCCCCAACTCCAGTTCGACCATGTCTTAGTTGAGAGTGGGGGTGGAGTGGGGTACCCTAGGCCACCCGGTAATAGATGGTGGGGCGGAGCAGGGAGTTCGCCTTCCCGGGCCAGGCTGCTGAGGCCCCGGCCGTGTCAAAGTTGACAGTGCGGGGCTGCCCAGCGGACAGGGGGATTCAATCATTCTTTGGCTTGTTTTTGCCCGATTATTAATTAGGAGCATGTCTGCCTCTTAGTGGGCAGTTCAACAGCCCCATAGATCATCATATCTGAATGCTGATGATGGCCATCGAAGGCCATGTTAGGCGAGGCGGCTCGGTGACCACCTTTCAACTTCCCGCGCCGGGCTGCTGTAGCTGAGGCCCCGGCCGTGTCAAAGTTGACACTGACAGTGCAGGGCGGCCTGGGGTGCATTCATTTTTTCTGTCCGGGAAATTCACGCACCCGTAGGTGTTAACATCAACAGGCAGGCTTTGCAAACCTCCCGGTAGGTCGAGTCGATGCACCACAGGATATTTGCACACCTCGAGGCGTGACAAGTGTCGAAGTGATGGGAGGACCTCAGGTGACACACTCGCTGTGTTGCCGTAAGTCCGGTGAAACTCAGGGGCCAAATTGACTGTCCGAATGTGCGCAAGGCCCAGTCACCTGGCATTCGGGGCGTTCAATCATCTTTTTTAATGCCAAAATGTGATTGAATATATGAAAAAGTCGAATGAACTATGCTTCCCAGGTATGTTTGACATTGAAATATCCAGGTTATATACCTGTGTCTTTTGTGAATTTCGAGAAAAATGGGCGGACAGGCCAAAAAAACACAAATCTCAGAAAAAAATGCTGGTTTCTGGCGTGCATGCTTTCATCTTATGTATTTCCTCCACGTTCGCTGCTAACCAGCGTAAAAAGTCTACTTACTCGAGTATTTAGGCGAAATTCATTTCGCCTAAAAATAATTACGAGTATTTAAGGGTAATGTCCTAAAGGGCAAGTTACGTAGAGCATACCTCCAAATAGGGCAGCTAGGCGCTCTCAGTTTTAGAAAATCTCGCTTATTTCCAATATAACCCTAAGCCTTTTACATAACACTGAACTATTGTTAGTGTTTGATTTAATACTGCGTGATGTGTATAACTAATTAATCCGTGAGTTGTTCATCCAGGTTATCGATCCGATCAGCCTGCGTTAAAAGTTAATACATCCATTCCCCAATAGTTCAAAAGAAATGGACGATGAGGGAGCTGGTAAAGTGAAAGGTCTTTTATTCAATTAACATCTCATCCCGAGTCAAAGCCACAGTGAATAAGTCTCCATCAGTCCACCTTCCCATCTCCTATCAGCAATCAACCACATTTAGAATACAAGTTGTTCCAACACATCCTAGACCGCCCTAGTGCTTAGCTCTATCACAATCCTTTGTCCGAAGCTGTTGGTAGTGGTGTACTAATGGCTTAGTACTTTTAATATATTGTCATGATATATAATCCATCAAGGATCAGGCTTAGCAAGTCTACTTCTAGTCTACTTCTAGGAGAAATATCTTACGCTCCTAGCGCCACCTGTTAACCAGTATAAAAGGCGCTGCAAGGTAGGGAGCGAGAGTTAGTTGGTTAGAAGTTAGTAGTCACTTAGTTTAGTGAGAACATCAGCTAAACATGTTTAGCCAAGGAGTTATACCTGGAGTAAGTACATCGGCTCCGTGTAACAGACTGGAGTTTACCAATATCCACTACCTCGGACATAGGATTGTGTTAGAGCTGAATACTAGAATGGTCTAGAAGGCGTTGGAGCAACTCGTGTTCTAAATGTGGTTGATTGCTGATAGGAGATGGGAGGTGGACTGATGAAGACTTATACATGGTGGCTTTGACTCGGGATGAGATGTTTACTGAATAAAAACCCTTTCATATTAAGAAGCTCCCTCATCGTTCATTTCTTTTGAACTATTGGGAAATGAATGGACAAACTTTAAACGCAGTCTGAATTACTCAGGCATTCTGGAAAAGCAACTCATGAAGACTTGGATATACACGAATCTTACGCAGTCTTAAATCAAACTTTAACAATAGTTCATTTGGTGGAGATTACCCGAAACATGACTTGTGCCGTTTTGCTCATCCTTGATGTCAGCCACCGGTGACTTTGAGGCTTCCTCTAACCCCAAGCCTCAATCTTTGCGGCCCGCAGGACACGATGTGTCAACATCATATACAGGGAATGTGGAAAACCGCCACCTGGTAGGTAATCCCTTAGACGGGGAGGCACAGAGACAGGAGGTCGCAGCCAGACCCAAGCAGCTCTGCCCCGAAGGTGCACAAAATTACCAAACCCGTGGCAAAGGTAAACCATTTCCCTGGCACCTAGGGTCCAAAGATAGGCCGGTTCTTGACGAAGGACTTGAAACCCTAACATACTCGGGACGAGTTGAAGGGAAGAACCGTCTCACGGAATATCAGCAATATTGGAACCCAGGGTACGTACCACCTACGGACCACGAAACTGGTACTAGCTCTCGCTCCACCTGTGAATCTGATGTGAACAATCCGTGGTGTAACCAAAGTGTTCCTTATCGTTTACTACCCGCAGCGGGAGGTGAAGGCGAACAGGAAGTTTCCAATGGAGATAACCTATTTTCTTCAGGAAACCCAAAACAACGACAAAACACCGCGGATAACTCCAGCCCATCAGGGGGAAAACGCCCCGAAAATCCGGTAATCCTACCTGATGGGAGCTCTCTCACCTATCCATTACCCCAACGACTTGAGTTTATCAGTCACCCACTGGTAACACCAACTCACCCCAACCCGGGGGCGTCCATTCCTTATTCCACTGTAGCTAAAGGAAAAACAGTGGGAGGGGATAGGGGAGTGGGAAGGGAAGCAGAGGGAAACAGCGAGAAAGTAGGCAATTTACAACCCTATCGATTAACTTACGGTGTAGAAACGAACTTAGACCAAGCTGGTAAAAGAGCGGAAGCTCAGGCCTTTGATCCAGCCGAAATATTAAAGCAGTGGGCAGACTCAAGCCCCGAAAAGCACATAGATTTAGAGAGGCTAAGCGATCAGGATAGTGAAGAAAATGTAACGCTTAAAGCACAAGATTTTAACACTCTAACTCATGAATTGTATGAAGAATACGAGGACGAGTACGAGGAAGAAAATAGCGAGACAGAACAAGCAGCCGCAGATGTCAGAGGGGGTATTCCTGATAGAAAATTAGCTAGAGAAGATAAATCAACCTCGTCTTCATACGAACTTATTACCGAGGATGTTTTAGACACAGGTAAGAAAGCTAAACTAGAGAGTGAGGACGAAATTAGTGTAGAGGAAATACCTGTGAAAGAACAGTGGGACGATCACGATATACAAAACCTCCACGAAAATAATATGGCGGAAGGAGGCGTTCCTTTGATGGATCTAGTAGAAGAAAGAGAGGATAGAGATCAACGCCAGCAACCCGGTGAAGGGGGAGCTGGGGGTGTAGATCTGGGGGCATGGCATCCTAACCGTGGGATGGACCCTGGGGGACCTCAACAAAACAATGGGAATGGCCAGATCCTAATCCAGCAGCCGGACCGAGGCGTGCAGGCAGGACTTATTCCTCCTCTTAATCAACAGGCCCAAGGAGGCCAAGGTAATCAGGCCAATCCTCCCCTTAATCAACAAGTTCAAGGGGGCCAGAACGATCAGGCCAACCCTCAAGGACTTATTCCTCCTCTTAATCAGCAGGTCCAGGGAGGCCAGGATAATCAGGCCAACCCACAAGGGCCTAACCCTCCTCAAAACCTTCTCAACAACCCTCCCCAAAACCTTATTAATAATCCCCCTCCGAATCAGCCCAATCTGGGGATAAACCCTGGGGGACTCCAGCAACCCGGTGCAGGGGGAAATGGTGGTGCGAATCCGGGAATACAGCAGCCTAATCCTGGGGTAAACCTTGGGGGACTGCAACAAAATGATGGGGGAGGCCAACCAGGCCAACAGCCCGGCCGGGCCGTGCCAGCAGGAGGTGGGGTCGATCAAAACCTGCTCCCTCACCTATTGCAGGCGATGGCACTCGCAGCCAATCTTAACGCAGGCCGAGGAAGAGCGGATAACCAGCAGGGTCAGCAAGCCCCAGCAGGCCAGAATAATCAAGCAAATCCACCAGGACCCAATAACCCTCCCCCGAACCAGAACAACAATCCTTTCCTTAACCAACTCAACAACCCCCCAAACCCACCGAATCCTCCACCGCCCGGACCACCAGGTCCGCCGGGCCCACCAGGTCAGAACAACCCTCCAAACCCACCGAATCAACCAAATATTTGGGAAATTCTACCACAGTTGGGTCTGGCACTGGGGCAAACACCAGCGCCAGTGCGTGAAACGACTCACAGTGGTCACCAAAGGGGACCAAACATTAGGTTACCGTGGTTTAGTGGAAAAGAAGACGAGCAAATAGAAAAGTATTTCAGGGAATTAAAACGACTGAAAGCTATCTATGACTGGTCGGACGCCCACCTCCTGAATATGGCGCTGTTAGGCCTAAAGGGAAGGGCCGACGACTGGGCAGGAGCGTTAGCTGAAAGTGAGAAAGACTCATTTGAGAAGCTAGAAGCCCAAATGACCAAGATCTTCGGTGATCGAAGAGCTAAGTGGCAGAAACACGCAGAGTTCTGTGGCCTTAAACAAGGAAAAGACCAGAGCGTGATCGAATTTGCAGGTGTTCTGAAACAAAAGCAAGTTAAAGCAGAGGCGAGTGAAAGCATGATGTTGGCTGTGTTTTTAGAAGGATTAAAACAGGGCGTAGCCAGGCAAGTAGCCATACTGGACCCTAAGTCGTTCACCGAAGCGGTGGATTGTGCAACGAGACTAGAATCGTTGGACAAAGGCAAAGGGGGAACTAAAATATCTAATGCAGTGAGCGAACTGGCTGGAAGCCAAGAATCAGAGGAGACCGCGGCCCTAAACTCCATCTCCGAACGATTTGGAGTGGTGCTGGCCCGACTGGAGGCCGCTCCATGGTTCCAGAAACCAAAGCCAGGGCAAAGCGGGACTCCCCAGAGTGGTGGTAACTTTAAACAGCAAGGTTATGAGAGAAAAGATAGGTACGAAAACCAGAAAGGTGAAAGAAATTCAGATCAGAAGCCTAAATCCAATATCGCCCCGAACAGAGAGGCAGATAAGGGAAAGAATCTGCCAGCTCAACAGAAAGTAGAGAGACCCAGGTTGCCTTTTGATGAAAGTAAGTTTTGTATCATTCACCAACAGCATGGTCACTCTACAGAAGCGTGCTTGTGGTTGAAGAATAGGTTGAGGGAAAAACCCCCGCGGATCTACAAAGATAGCAAAGCCAGTGGTACCGAACAAAAGAATCAGGGAAACTAGAGGAAGGGTCCGTTCATTCCACGATAGAATTAGGCGCAGTGGACGGACCGGCTAGGAGAGAGATAGGAGACGAGGCATTTTTCTTAACGTTAAGATTTGATGATCAGAAGAAGGTTAGATCTTTAGTAGACACAGGAGCGAGCGATTGCTTCATGTCCACCCATTGTAAACGACAGATCCCTAAACAATGCATTTTAGATGAATGGAAGGTATCGAAGGGAAACATCAGTTTGGCAGACAACTCGTCTCAAGTAATACTAGAACAAATTAGATGTAAGTTTTCAATCCAGGGATCGGTGGTCTGCTATGATTTCAACATAGTGGACGATCTATGCCACCTAATAGTAATCGGGAGAAACTTATTAACAGTGCTTCGATCAGATTTATCTCTACCAGGCGCAAAGATAGAAGTGTTTTGTGGAAACCCTATAGTTAGCAAAGAAACAGTGAAAATTCCGCCGGGAAATGAATGCATCATACCGGTAACCACTCGAGAGCCGCTGGGATTAGACTCACCGGTAGCTTACTGCGCACCGGCGGTGACCGCACCAGTCCTAGTGGAGGGGTGCGTGAATACGGTGGGAAGCCAGTGGTGGATCAAAGTCATGAATCCGCTAGATGAAATGCAAGAAATCACTCCCCAGGAAGTATTAGCTTTTGCGGAAGAATGCGCAGTGCCTGAGGTAAACCAAAATCAGATAGAGGAGTTCCTAGACTTGTGTTATCTAACTAAAACAGAGACCCCAATGTCCATCTGTAGGATTTCTGTAGAAGTAATGAAAGACGCAGTGCAAATGGAAAGCCAAACCTCTGAGGAGAAATCCCGAGGTAAAATGGATGAAAATGTAAGTAAAATAGATCTGACCGAGTCGTGCTTAAACGAAGAACAACAGGTAAGGTTTAGACAAATGCTTAATAACAACAGAAATGCACTAGCGTTCTCAATGGAAGAGTTAGGTCACTGTGAAATAGCGCCGATGAGAATCATTGTGGATGAGTCGCAGGGAGTCATAAGTTCTAGACCATACCGATACTCTCCACAGAAAATGGATATCATCGATGAACAGGTTAGGCAACTCATAGATATAGGTGTCATAGAACCCAGCGAATCGGCTTGGCGAAGCCCGCTGGTGGTAGTGCAGAAGAAAGATGGCAAACCTAGGCTCTGTACAGACTTTCGCATGCTTAATCAAGTCACTTTTAAAGATAAATTCCCCATGCCCACGGCTCGCTCGCTTTTCCTATATATGGCTTACAAGAAACCCACTATGTGGACAGCTTTAGATCTGTTGAGCGGCTATCATCAGTGTGTAATCGAAGAAGACAGTAGAAAATATACCGCTTTTGAAACCCCGATGGGTGTGTATCAGTATAAGCGTGTACCATTTGGCTTAGTTGGCGCACCTTGGCAGTTTACCAAGGTAATGGCCATAGCGCTAAAGGGATTGATTCCTAGAACATGCTTAGCATATTTAGACGACGTAATTGTCTACGACACTACATTTGAGGAACACCTGGCGAGCGTTGAGGTGGTTCTCCAAGCTTTGGCGAGAGCTAATCTTAAACTGAAACCGTCAAAGTGTGAGTGGTGCCGCAGTGAAATCAATTTCCTCGGCCACGTAGTAAACGCGGAAGGGGTGGCTACACAAAGGGTGACCACAGAAAAGATTACAGCCTTTAACCGTCCACATAATGTGAAAACTATTAAATCCTTTCTGGGACTGTGTAACTACTACCGATCGTTTGTCCCTAATTTCGCTGATCTAGCAAAGCCTTTAAACCGGCTGCTAAAGAAAGAAGTCTATTTTGAGTGGACAGAGGCCTGCGAGGAAGCGTTTCAACAGTTAAAGAAATTGCTGACCTCGCCACCCTTACTAATTCATCCAGATATAGGAGGGCATTTCTATCTACTAACTGATGCATCAGACGCCGCGTGCGGTGCAGCGGTTTGTCACAAACTAGATGAAATCTACCGTCCGGTTGCTTTCTGGGGATGTACTCTCCGGGACGCCGAATTAAATTATTCGGTAACAGAAAAGGAGGCTCTGGCAGTAATTAAAGGCATTAAGAACTATGAGGACATGTTGCAGGGAGCTAAAATCACAATAGTGACTGATCACAAACCGTTGATTCCCCTGCTACAGAGTGCCTACAAAGCCCCGTCAGCCCGGCTGAGACGGTGGGCTTTAGCGTTATCAGATTTTGATTTTGAAATCATATATGAGCCAGGAGCGACTCATTTTCTACCGGACTATTTGTCTAGAGTCTATCATGAGCATGTCCCAGGTGAGGAATATGAGCCCGCTGTGGGATGTGAGTTATTTGAGGCCGAAGTTCAGGATGAAGAGCTTTCTGTGGCTACGGTATTAAACGCGCAACTCCAAGATGCAGAGTGCGCGCAATTGATAGACTACCTGCAGGACGGAGACCTACCGACAGATCCCCTTGAAGCTAGGCGAATAATGGACCAAGCTGATTTTGTAGGAATGGTAGCACCGGGGGTACTATGTAGGTTCAACGTCAAAAGGTATAACAAACACCAAGACCAACTGGTCAGACTAAAACCCCGTATGATAGTTCCAGGAAAGTTAATTCCCAAAGTCCTGAGACTATTACATAATGACATCTTGGCTGGGGGACATGTAGGGATCAGTAACCTCACTACCAAAATCTCTGATAAATTCTACTGGCGGAACATGAACGCCGACATAGTAGACTATGTGAAAGCTTGTGAGACCTGCTCTCTGAGGAGACGGGCCCCACATTTCAAGGCCTTAGCTAAGTCTTGGGAGAGACCAACCCGACCCTTTGAGGTGGTACAGTGTGATTTCATCGGGCCACTAAAGAGGGCTAGGGATGGGTCAAAATATATCATGACCTTCATAGACCTACTAACAGGTTGGCCGGAGGCTTTCACCACGAAAGACTCCACTGCGCAAACCGCGGCCAACTGTTTCCTAACCGGGATAGTGTGTCGGTATGGACGGGTAAACCGTCTGCACACAGACCGGGGGGCGGCCTTCCTCTCAGGGCTATTCAGGGAAATCACCACACGACTAGCGTGCAAACAAACGTTCACTACCGGGCGAATGCCGACTGGCAACGCTCGAGTAGAAAGACTACATAAAACCATTGAAAACCTGATTGCTTATTATATCCCTGACGACCACTGTAACTGGATCGATCTACTTCCCATTGCATTATGGACAGTTAGATCCACAATCAGTGTACGGTCGGGATACAGCCCGCACACCCTGCTGTTTGGCAGAGATCCAATCAGTATGGGAATGCCTGAGCAGGGAACAATTCCTGAAACGCTGAATGACTGTGAATTCTTCATGCAAACAAAGGACAACATTGCTATGTTTAAGAATATGGCTGAAAGGGTAGTTCAAAACTACGAAAAAGATCTGAGGCTGCGAATTGATGAGCGGGCGCGGCCCACTCAGATGTACGAAGGTGATATGGTATACATGTACGACCCTTTAGCTAGTGAAAATAAAGCGTCTAAGTTCTCAAACAGGTATACTGGGCCATTCAGGGTAATTGAAACAAAAGGAGACCACCTTGTTAGACTAGTGTCTTTAAAAACTGGAAAACAGGTCCCACATCTAGTAAACATTTCAAAACTCAAACCTGCACATGGGCCTTGGTCTCCCGCCGTCCCTCATAACATTCCCAAACTGGTGAGAGAAGCGAAAATCACTAACTCAAAAGGGGCAGATCCTGACCGAAACCCTGAATTGCATCACACTCCGACGGGTGAAATCGCTGAGGAAGATGGCGAAATAAGGGGTGCTGAGACTGAAAACTCAACGGGAACGACCGGTCCCCGTGAGCATGATGCAGTTCCTATGACCAGGAAGGTACCTACACAAAAACCTGGTCCAAGTCCCACTGATTTAGCAGAAACAGATGGGCAAATCACTGATGGTCAGGGCACCAGCACGGACACCGCGCTGTCCACAAACTTATCCTTTGTTCCTAATAAAGCCGCCTGTGAACGGGGAACAGCTGGCGCTAATGGACAGAGGAAACGCAAACGAGCTAAACGAAGGGGCAAAAGCCAGCCGTTGGAGGGGAGATCCCCTCCAGGCAACAACAAGCCCATAAAACTACCCTGCGGTGATGTACCGACCTTGGATACATCGGAACAGAGCCCAGAAAAAACAGTAAAGGACCATGTCCCGACGAAAGGTGGCTATAACCTACGTCGGAACCGCCGCCCTAACTACGTCGCTCTGTCCAACGGTGGGGAAAGCGACGACATGGATGATTAATGCAGGAAATTTAGCCGCCCTGTGAAAATAAAGGTTCGGCGGAGCGGCACCGTTAGCATCAGCGCTAATGGAACAGGTGGTCTACCTCACGGCCACCTCGCCGCGCCCAGGGGCGTGGCAGAAAGGGAGGGTGCGCACGCCAAGAGAGATGCCAGTGGTTTGGCGTCATCTCTTGGGACCGGATGCAAGCGTTCCCCCCCCACCTGAAACAAGATACAGCTCCAAATATGGAGACGGCATGGACAAGCGGATCGGTTATAATTTCGTGGGATCCGCGCCGATCCACCAGTCGGTCCGCAACTCTGCTCCTAGACGGTCACCTCTGCTGCAGGTGATTGTGCGCGCAACCCAGCCCGGGAGGAAGCGGAGATAGATATTGATTCTATCTCTGAACAGAAGTTGGAGATAGAAATTGTTCAACTTCCGACTTCTCCTGGAAGGAGCAGAAAGAGAACTTAGCTGGGACACTGATCCACCGACTCATGGGGAACTGTCTAGCCCTCCGGCCACATAGCAATCCAAAGGGAACCACTACTTTCCCTGCGGACACGGAGGGAAGGATCATCGTCCCCCTGAGAAGGAAACGGATTAGCCGCCCCCACCAGAGGGCGCTACCTACCAAGGGAAGGTTCGTTGGGCCATTCTTTTAGGATTTTACCAAATGAAAGAAAAGGCAGTCGAGAAGGAGAGTACTAAGAAACAACCGGCTCAGACCCTTAGGCGGTGGAGTTGGCCGGGCCGGGGCGGTGTCCGTCCGGACTCGACCGACGCCGGGATTGCCCGGAAGAAGCCAAGGACACCAGCCCGGCGGCCCACCAGAACGACCACAGGCGGAGCCAAGAGGTCCGCCAAATCGGCTCCAGCCAAAAAGAAGACAGCAGATAAAGACTTCTACAATTTATCTGAGGTGAGTGACTCGGAGCCCGAGCCAAGGCTAACGGCGTTGGCCAAGCCGGTTCAGAAGGAGGAAGCGGCCAACCAACCGGTGCAGATTCAGGCCGGCTGGTTCTGGGACCTTACGCAACCACTGTTCCAACTATTTGAGACTGTTGACGAAATTAGAAGGACAGTAGGACTGGATGTGCCAAAATCAAACAAACAGTTAGCTGAGATTAAAACTCAGGTAGCTCCTTTCATTCAAAGGACCACACAAAACTCTAAATGCGTCAAGGAAAGTACCAGCCTACAAACAACACGAGGCGGCCGACCTCTGCCCACTCTGGAAAGGCGATCGGGAGGGGAACAGCTAACCGTCGCCGCTCCAGGACTAAAAGTGGAGGTAGCACCCGTTCAACACGCGCCAACCCCACCGGTGGGGAACGGGCCAGCGGGAGCTCCCCTCCTCCACCACTTACAGCCTGCGGACCCCGCTTGTTTAGACTTGAGCAGCTTGACAACGAGCTGCAACGCCAATCCCTCACCACTGCTATGGAACCAGCAGCAGTGGACGCCAACCAGCCAGCCGGGGGGCCCACTGTGGCCGAGCCCACTCCCAGCGACAAACCAACCACAGGTACCGAACCCATACCCCTCGAGCCAACCGTCGTACGATCCAACGGGGGCCGTTTCGGACTGGAACCTACTAGGCCAAGACCCCTCAGAGCAATGCGCCCCTCGTCCTGCGAACGTATGAGAGGCTTGAGAATCACGGTCACCAAGGACGAGAGCGGGATCATCAGGCGAGTGGTAAATGACAACGGGCAAAACCTCTACGAGCATGTCCCAAACTAAACAGACCAGAGGACCCGGGAGGAGAGCATATTTCGGCGCATGAATGATAGTAGTGCGCAGGAAAATAAGGTAACTTTGCTGTGGACATGTTTTAGATAAACTGCAAAATTAACTCTCTCAAACTATCGCTAAGGCCAAAACAAAGACAATGAAGTGGCTAGTGCTGTTCGTATTAGCTATAATAGGGGGCATTAGGGGAGTGCATAATGACTCCAACCCACCTGAGGGGCTAGCCCCTAACGCTGAAGTGATAGCTTTAGAACAATATGGAGTAGTGTTAAAACCAGGGAAGTTAATGTCCACCGCGGATATAACACACGTCCGACAAGGCTTCCTAATCACTATTCCAAGGAGGCGCTCCTTCAACAAGGCTACCTTTGGCCAGGTCTGTCACCGATATCTACAGGGAGGAGACGCCCTCGATCGGGCCTGCTACCATATCAGGTCGCTGGTCAATTGGATGGATCAGACGTCGCAGGCGCTTAAGGGTCGGTACCGAGAAGTTCTTAATGAAACCTTAAGTTCCCTAATAAAGAACACTCAACAAGACCTTCAAAATCAAGAGTCGGAGTTAAAATCAGGTGGAAGGGTCAAAAGAATGAAGAAGTTGCCCACAATGCTGGACGATCCAGGATGGCCGACCTTTCCTCTTCCAACCTCTTGGAATCAAGGGCTGGCAGCTGATGTCAAATATAACAGAGAATTGATTAGAGTATTGCAAGAATCTTCGAACCAAATGATCGAAGACTTGGCTCTGATGAATGAAAAACATGACGAGGCTGTCGAAAAGATTAACCATGTCGTGATAGGCCTACTGGACAATCTAAGATCACTAAATAAGGCACACAACACGACTCGCCGGAGGATGAAACTCGTGCAACATAAGGTGGATTGGATGGAACTGTACCTGAATATGATACCGGTCGCTCTGGAAGACAAGTTAGGAGAGATGGTGTATCTTCAATTAATGGTAGAACAAACTCGCGTGTTCAGGAAAGGTGTACAGCGCCTGACGCGGGGCCAGCTGACTATGGACTTGGTACCCCGCCAATATATGGTCGGAGCGGTCCAGGAAGTGAACAGATATCTGAAGGGGATCCACCCCAGGTTCCATGTCGCGTTCACAGATCCTTCCTTCTATTACGAGAACAGTCAACCTTCGTTCAAATTCAATGAAACCACTCAGGAATTAATAGTGTATGTAAGGGTGCCTGTGGTGGCTGATGAACATTTGTTCAGGGTCTACGAAGTACTAACTTTTCCTGTGCCAGTGACGGTTAGGGGGCGACTTAAGAAGGACGCTCTCCAAATTGTTAATCTACCCAAAAGTGTCGCCATGTCCATGTCCCGCCAGTATTACGTACCATTGGCTAGTGGCAGTTGGTCAGGTTGTTATGGACAGACCATCACGCTCTGTAAGGACCTACCCTATATGAAAAAGATTACAGACAACACCTGCACTGCTGCGCTACTGAGGCGCGACGACCTAGCAATCCAAGAAAAATGTGAGCTGGACTATCTACTGGAAGCAGACTTCGGAGAGATGGCAGTGTACCTAGACGACGGAGATATGCTAGTGGTCAGCGCCGACACCAGAGGCCAAATGATTTGCAGAAACCAGCCTGCGGTCGGAGTGAACATAGAAAATTACGCAAGGGTTCAGGTGGAATGCGACTGTGCATTCCAAACACAAGGAGCGTGGATACCGTATAGCTTGCGAAATTGTGACCGGCACACCAGGATCACCACGGTTGTGTACCCACATAATGACCTGTTGGAAGCAGCAAGTCGTGTGAAGGGGTGGGACATGAATTTCACAACGTCCAAAAACGAACCCACTATGTTGGAATCAGACCCTATCCCTGAAACAATTAGGAAAGACCTGCTGGAAATCGAGGAAAGCCTGAAGGCCAAAATACCTGTAACCTCCTTGGCCAAACGAATACAAAAACACCGTAAAGACTTGGCCAAGGGCATCAAGAAAGCGACTGACCGGTACGAGGTAGAGAAACACGCCCCGTGGTTCTCTATAGGTAACTTCGGAGGTGGGTTTGGTCTCCTCACCATCTTCTGCATAGTGGTGGCTGTGACAATTATTGGATGTGTCCTCTGGAAATGCTGGCGGAACCATCAAGGTAAGGCTGCCCTAGCCGGACTAACCATGACCTTACCTCGGGCCATGGCCTTGGAGACGGCGGACCCGGAGAAACTGTTGCACCATGAAAAGGCACTAACTGGGTGTCCAGACGCGACCGCCAACCCCACTGCGGTGGCAGTGCTGGCTATATTATTAGCAGTTCTAGTCATCGCTATAGTGGTCCTCGTGTGGCGAAAGTGGAGAAATATTAGAAGAAAGACTGTGGATGGGTTGTACGTACAATTTGCCAATCCACATATGATAGAAACAATCTTCCTAGGCGAACTGGCTATGCCTTCAGACCACACTTATACGGAGGGCTATGTGCTCATTAGGGATCTACTGGTGACCCAGCTGTGTCTGAAATATACTCTGACAGTAACCTGGGGGGCGCAACTGATGGGAGCAGCGACTAGGCCTGGACAACATCCATCTAAGGTGCCACTACCCGACACCCTGAGAGTGTCTAAAAAACTAGCCCGTCTGATGATGAGTAACTTAAAATACAATACCAGGGCCAGACTACTGAGATATTCCTCGGGGCTAGCCACTCCTGTACCCATGGGAGTACCTCGCCTCATCGACGCAGGCTGGTCCGATGTCGGAGCGGACTGGCCTCAACCGGTGTTGGGACATGGAACAATGCCTAACGCTCCTCCTAGATCGACCACGCCCACATCAACAGCGACCGGAACAGGATCTGCCCGAAAGACAATAAGGCCAGGGACATCCGAAATAGATCCAGGAACGGTTTATGAAGTTATCATATGACAATGTAACGAGTGTTAAAACCTGATCTAGTGCTGTACAGGTAAAATTGGTGAATTAATAACACAAAGGTACGAATACTAAAACTAAAATGTTACAGGAAGTTCGCTGGGCAATACCTGTTTGGGTAGGTAGGGTTCTGTTGACTAACCTGATCAATAAGGATTCACCAGTCAGGAAAACCTGGGTCGGGTAGGCTGGTCCAACCGTCTTTCTATGGACCCATGGGTTATCTAAAATTCTCTCGAGTCGAGTGTCCCATGCCCGGTAGCCTAGCTCAACACTCTCATTGTTAACGATTTGGCAACGCTTTTAAAGTAGGAAACCATTTGGAACCGATCCTAGTGTCGCGAAATTTTAGCATTTAAAAAGAAAAAAAAAAAAAAAAAAAACTCAAAATTCTGTATAAAACCTAAGAGCGCTCAACGGGACCAATGCTCCCAACGAGCGAAGTGAACTTCCTCAAGCAAGTACCATCTACACCTGACCCCTGTGCTGTTGTTACCGCTAGGATCGGGCTGCAGTACAGGAGTCACTTGAGGAACACCACTGTCTATTCTTTAGCATGCTTACATATATACTCTTCTCAAAGATGAGGGGGTTGCACAAGCAGCAGGAGCCTACCCACAGGCCTGGTGTCAGTGGTGCCTGACAGGAGGCAGGACGTTGGGGTTACGCGTCACTGACGCTGCAAAGGGCACTGGGGTGGACGCCCGACCATGGCAGTCACTATGCCCCGGGTGGATTGGCTCCTGACAAGCGGTCTCCTCATCACAAAAAAAATCGACGAGTAGAAAGAAATTTACCTAAAAACTGAATAGATAAAGCAACCCAATACTCATTTAACTAAGAGCCCTTCCTCAGGGAATTCTGGGCAAGTTGTGATAAGAACATATGAACGCAGAACAGCTAGTAACATTCGCGGGGGGAACGCTCTGTGACAGCACACGAGAGTACCTTAGACGTGGCTCGTTTGCTCCTAGTGTAGACACGCTGCAACGGCAGGGATATGTGCAAATCCTGACAAGGCGTGCCATATTTGGGAGCTATAGCGGAGGTCACAAGGAAATGTAGTTACGGGACGACAGCGAATTGGTGACATTCACAGGGTGCTCGGCTCTCTCTCACCATATTGCGACTCCATCAAAATGGACAAGCCATCCCTGGGGGGGGGAGAAGCTGTAGCGAAAACTCACAAGGCGGTGGAGCGAGGTGCTGTCCTTATTAATAGCCCCGTCGTCTTGGTTATGTGTAAATGACCACCGGATCACCGTATGTCTTAGGTCAAAGGATCCTGACTTTAACATAAAAAGTCAGGATCCAACGACAACTAGTATCAAGAAGAAAAAAAAAAAAAATGAACAACTGCCCATAATTCAAGACTAAATTATTTAGACCACTTTTAGACCAGTTTTAATCGGGACAGAGACAAAACGGCAAGAAGTCAAGTTTCGACCCGGGTAAAAATTAGAAATAATTAAAATTAATAAAGGAAATGAGCGGCTTCAGAGCTGACCGCCGTCGAAAAAAAAAAAAAAAAATAAATAAAAAAAAAATAAATGAATGAAAATTAGTCTTGACCGCCGTCGTGGCGCTAAAAGTATCCAGGTCTCCGCTCAACAGTTGAGCTGAAGAGGGGGGACATGGACTACTGATTCCCTGATGAACAAGCTACAATAAACTTGGTTGACACCCAGAGCTAATAAGTTTACCCGATCTATTAGAAAGGAGATAAAAGTTCTAACTCTGTCTTTAGCACTACCTATCCCTGCCCTGCATGCGCATAGTTAGGATAAGCTGGGGGCGGAGTCCTTTCAGGAGTAGTCTTGACTCTCCACAAGAAAAACGGGCATAGACCTGAACAAGAAAACGGGTTTAACCTTGTACTGTACTTCGGTAAAGGCCCGACTTACTAGGTGCTGTCTGGAAGTAAGTGATCTAAGGAGATGCATTTACACATCTCTATAATTTAAAGGGGGTGTAGGCTGCATATTGAAAAAAAAAAAATATATGCAGTCTGCTCCCAATTATAACAATGGGAAACTCGGTGCTGCCCATTCTGGTCCTATGAATGGGAGAGTACCGACAAACCACATGTAACTAATGAGGACCGGGAATCAGATCAGAAGTGAACCTGAATCTGAGACCCGATCCTCTAGTGATAACTAATGAGGAACGAATAATCTCAACCTCCTTTGTACAGTTAGTACTTAATGTCCTTTAATGACATTTATACCTCACGGAATGAAAACGCTACCCCCACCGCTTGTCATGTTGGTTTTTCCCATGTGATGTAGAGTATAGGGTAGACAGTGAGATGTTACTGTTAACATAGGTATAATATCTATTCAGTGAACCGTTTGGAGTTAGTGGCGCACCCGTTTGCATTGTCAGAAGGGCGCCACTACTCAATATAAAGTGGAACTCGGTCTTCAAACCCCAGGCTGAAGGTAGGGGGTGAACGCCGAGCTACCACCTGTAACTAGCAGAAAGAGAAGGAATTTTGTCGTAACATAATCATTCAATAAGAACAAACTGTGGTTTTAAAGCGGATGCTTCACAAGATGGAGTCAAATATGTTAGAACCGTTGTCACCCTTGAAGGGGGTGTTAACTTGTTTACGTACAAATCCTTGAAGTGTATTGGGTAATTATTCTAACACGCTGTACAGAAAGAGTGTTATCAAGAGTATTGACTCTTGTAAAAAAAAAAATGATGACCTCTTAAGGTAAACCACCAGGGATCCAATTCCTATCATTATTCTTATCTCCCCAGGAGGTCGGTTAGGGAATCTGAGCGGGACAGTTTTGCATCACATCTCGGGCACTCATGAAGCCTTTGCAGATGGATGTTCTTGTAACGGCTCAGTCCCGACCTGTGGGCATAGGCTTCCACACATTCATCGCAAAGATATCACTGTCTGAGATGTTTGGCAATCTCGGGCACTGATAAGCGTGGCCTCTGCGTTCAATGGAACGGCGCCTACTAAGGCCTGATCTATGAACGTACGAACTCCCGCAGTGTTCACACATGTATCTCTGCTTGGGACGCTTGGTAATCTTTGTGGTGTTGATGCCCTTCTAGCTCTTAAATAAGGATACCATTCCTTCTTTCACAATGACACATACAGAATCTTCATCTGGGAGTTCATTCAGTGTCTTAGAGACTTCATCTCGGTCTCCTCACAGTAGTATTTTTTCCTCTTCGAGACGACTCTGAACATTAGTACTCACTCTAAAACTTATTCTAACACGATGACACTGACGAAGTCTTGCTGTTAGACTAAAACATGGGATGGGTATCTGTGGCCTTCGCCACTACATCTCAAACTTACCAGGAGTCGCCAACAACTCGTTGGACGGCTCCACCTATGGTGTCGCCTCACGTGACCGACACGTCAATATTTCTTGTACCCTGTAAGGGGAACTACTCATCAAAGAATTCTGTCACAGCCAATCTAATGCTGGGAAGTCTGGACCAAAATACTTGGTCACCTACTGTCACCTAAACTTACCAGGGTGAACACCCTAGGAAGCGCTTGTTACCTAGGGCACCCCATGTGAATTGTTTCCAATGTAGACATTTACATTAATGTCCTGCACGGGAACGATAAGGCTAAGAATTCTGTTATGACAAAGATAACACTGTATGAATATAGACCAAAATGTCCGGTCATCTCTATAAATCTATTGGGGCAGTGCCATCAAATTAACAAGTAATCGTAATACAATAACATTTAAAGCCAACACGGCGCAAACTACCCACACACACTGAGAGCCTGCTTGAATCGGTAATGTCAACAAACCACTAGTTAGGAAAACCTCCTATTATCGCCCAACTACGCGCGAAGTAAAATGTTTGATCATGTTCGCCTAAGCAATCCCTCCCACTAAAATAGTAAGCCGAACGTTATTCAGTGTCCAGCCGTGTCACCTCATTTCATTTACATCGCCCTAACATACCACAGGACCTGGAAAAGATAATAAGTTTAGTACGCAAGATCCTAGTTCTCAGCCCGCGTCCACCATCTTGGAACCAAAGGTAAACACTAGGTGGCCACCCACGCTACCCGTTACTAAAATCACCAGCGAAATACAGTTTCTGGTTCCGGGAGTGACATCAGCTTCCGGAATACAACCACGTGAAGGCGAGCTGAGAACCACCAAGAAGAATTTGGCCAACAATCTCCTTAAACCCTACGGGTTAGTAGCCTGCCTAACATGCAAAGAACAATAGAAAGAAGGCTGTACTCACCAGGTCTCGGAGCGGGCTGGACGAGGGGCCGTCTCTACGAGGAGGGCGGTGTCCGACGACAAGCCAGCAGGGCGGTGAAAGTGTCCGTTTCATCCCATAAGAACAGTCTGGAGCTCCATCAAAAGTGTGATCTGCTCCTCTTGGATATATGAACTTAAGTGGACTAGGTGCTGATCGGGAATTAAATCACCAGAATCACTCGGTGAAAACGACCCGGAATTAAGTGTTCCAATCACAGGCCGGGAATTGGATCATAAAATCACTTGGGAAAAATCAATATAAATCATTATGTACAAGGTAGTGCCGACGGTCTAACGGGGGGCTAAGGGCAGGCGGGCAATCACGCGGCCTAGTGCCCTGGCCCACCGACGGAGGATACGGGCGGACGGCATATAGCCGTCCACCAATCCCCTAAGATCATTAATGTTCATTAAACCGTCCGCTGCGGACCGAGTCATATGCAGGGCTTGTCCAGTGTGGATAGTCGGTACGCCGTACCAGTCGTTCGCACGTTGTACTTCGCGACCAATCCTTGGGGCGAGCCGATTAACCCATTTTTGAAGCGACCCGTCGCTGTCGGTGAGGTTCCAGAGACGGGCGTCGAATCCGGAGGGTGTTGCCAAAATAAAGGTGGATGAAATTGGATGGGATCGTATATTCAGGAAGGCTCTGTTGAATAGTTCGGAATAAAATCTCACGGCTTCTTCGGGGCGGATAAACAGTGGAATGAACAGGTCCAGCTCCTGATCCCATGTAAGGATGTCCAGTAAGTTTGTCACTACAACTAAGATATCTTCTGGGTGAAGGACATGATGGGCGAAAGCAAAACCAGCCAACTCGGCGGTCGTTGCTTCGACGCAAGGATGAATCACACAGCTGTTGCCGGAATCCTTCAGGAGCAGATCAGGGTAATCCTGAAGACCGGCTTCCCGGTCGGAGCAGAATACTGCTACTCGGGCCATACTTCTTCGTAAAAAGGATAAAAGTGTTGCGAGACAAAAACAAAACCACGTCTGTCCTCTGAAAAACGACCGTCGGCACTGATTAAAATGACGTCAAAACGAGGCTAATTTGGGAAACCCCTTTTTGATCCAAAAGATCCAAATTCTGAAATCGGCTAGCATGATCAATACATCGTATAATTTCTTATAAAATCTGTGCTAAACTAAAGTTTAGGTCCCCAACCAACGTAATCAAGCGCCAGAATTAATTCATATCGGCTCAAAATGTCAGGTCGAGCCTTCAAACTTGAAAGTTTGATCGAAGCAGAAATTTGCCATCCGGGCGCTTCGCACCTGAAGGAATCATATCGAGGTCAAACCCTGGGGGGGAACTCCAGTCAAGCGTCCCGCTAAGTACACGTGTACTAAGTATAGCTGGCGGACGCGTGACAGGAATGGTGGTATTTTCTGGTTCCAACTGCTCGGTATTACTAAACCTGATACAGAGACCTTGTATTTATTGTAAATAATGTTGTTATGATTGAAGTTTGGTTGAAATTTGACACGCATTGTATCATGAAAGTCGTTCGTTCAAAATGTCCGAATTCTCTGTATTGACTTATGTTGTGTTAATTTGTTCTGAAATTGGATTTGATGTACACTTGTTACTCTTAGAAGTTTAAGACAACCCTACACTGTATATATGTTGAGTTCTGTCGACTTGTGTTACAAATTACAAATGTCAGAATCTGTACATGTATGTACTAAGGAAAAACCCAACTCTATCACTTTAAGCACGAGTGTCATAAATCTTCATCCTCTAAAACTGAGTACGCCTGTTTATCAACATGATTATGTCATCATTTACTTATCATACAATGATCATGATTCACTAAAACTTACCTTGTTACCTTATGAACCTGTTCCGCTATTCTTGAGCCATAATATGGACTAACAATACTAGGAACTCTTCCTGAAAACTTCATGTTTATGAACCTTTTCAACGTGATCTCGAGTCTTAGCATGGACTACTGGAAATGTACTTGTGTATTAAGTAAAACTGGACATATGAATGTAACTTTGTTTACAGTTCTTGAAAGAACTTCTGAATTTATTGACACTGTGCTGAATGTACCACGAGAGTCAAGGCCACCCCACCATGGTTTAACAAATATATCCAATCATCAAAATTGGGAGTTCATTATATTCATTTGGTTTGAGCTATGTCGTCCACCTCCTTAAACTCAAACACCTGACCGCCGTCGAATGTACTAATGGCTTAGTACTTTTAATATATTGTCATGATATATAATCCATCAAGGATCAGGCTTAGCAAGTCTACTTCTAGTCTACTTCTAGGAGAAATATCTTACGCTCCTAGCGCCACCTGTTAACCAGTATAAAAGGCGCTGCAAGGTAGGGAGCGAGAGTTAGTTGGTTAGAAGTTAGTAGTCACTTAGTTTAGTGAGAACATCAGCTAAACATGTTTAGCCAAGGAGTTATACCTGGAGTAAGTACATCGGCTCCGTGTAACAGACTGGAGTTTACCAATATCCACTACCTCGGACATAGGATTGTGTTAGAGCTGAATACTAGAATGGTCTAGAAGGCGTTGGAGCAACTCGTGTTCTAAATGTGGTTGATTGCTGATAGGAGATGGGAGGTGGACTGATGAAGACTTATACATGGTGGCTTTGACTCGGGATGAGATGTTTACTGAATAAAAACCCTTTCATATTAAGAAGCTCCCTCATCGTTCATTTCTTTTGAACTATTGGGAAATGAATGGACAAACTTTAAACGCAGTCTGAATTACTCAGGCATTCTGGAAAAGCAACTCATGAAGACTTGGATATACACGAATCTTACGCAGTCTTAAATCAAACTTTAACAATAGTTCAGTGGTAAACTCCAGTATACTGCGCAGGAGCCGCAGGTATTACTCCGAGCAGTTCTTCTATTTCTATGGTTAAACTCTAACTCCTAACTAACTCGCTCCCTACCTTTGCAACACCTTTTATACTGGTTAACAGGTGGCGCTGGGAGCGTAAAATGTCTCTGCCTAGAGGTAGACTTGCTAGGTCTGATCCTAGCTGTATTATAAAAGATGATAATATATTAAAAGTACTAAGCTATTAGTACAACACCATCTGAAAATTCCACACTGGTTACGCTCAGTATGATCATAACGTGAGTTACACTATGGTATCTGCCATAGGGGCTGCGAATGGGAAAGGAGGGGACACAAATCAAGGCCAGGAGAGATCAGCCTCATCACATCTTTCAAAATGCATTGAGATCTATTTAGTAAATGTATAATAAATTATATATGATAATTTTCAGAATGCTTAGCCTTAGGGCCAGGCTTTACATAATCTTACCATCATCAACATCGTTTGAGTCATCGTCAAAGATTTCTTCCTGTTGAATCCGCGCTTTCTTAGATTTCCTTTCATCTGCAAGAGGATTTAAAGCGATTAGTAAACAATGTATATGGATTCCAAATACAATGTAATTTTTCCTCAGATGGAAAACTCATTTACAATATCTCATGCGCCTTCACGTTTATTTTGACTCATTTTCTGGACAAAACACGGAAACCCCAATACAAATACTGCTATACATCTATCTTCCACGATTAGTACTTTTTTAAATCCTTATACATGAAAATTTACGGTACTCCAAATCCAAATAGTCTTGTCTCTAGATGATTTAAGTCAGGCTTTTTTTGTACTTTCAATGTTCCTTTAAATAGTGACAGTGAGTAATGGTTGCTTTACTCCGTTCTCACAGCAATATGGTTATATTCATGGCATGAACAGCTGAAATGTCGAAATGGGATGTTGAAAGATGAATAACAGGGTCATACAGAAGGGGATCGAACCCCAAATCCCATTTTGCCACCTGTCTTGGACCCCTGGAAGTGAATAAGTGAAAGCAGCAGGGAACTGAAATTTACCAAAGGTTTTGCTGCCATGAACAGTGTTCGAGACTAACTTTTTTGGTTCTCGGCCATCAGGGCCGACAGTGTCAAAAAGTTGTCGGCCCTGATTGGTTTTAGTCTGCCCAGAAAAATAATGTATATTAAAGCCGAAAAGATGCATAAATGATCAGAAAGGTGACCAGGTCAGTGAAAATGTTAGGGCCGCGCCATTTGGCACATTAAAAACTGAAATGTCACATTGAATTTTTAAAGAGTGTGCAAGGGAAACATTTATGATTTTCAAAGATATCAATATATATATATATATATATATATATATATATATATATATATATAAAAGAGCGCATTTTCTTGCAAATGTGTCTCATTCACCTTAGAGAGGAGTGCACCATTGTCGGATTGAATTTTTTTCTGACATTATCACTGCCAGGTGACTAGGCCCATCGCACACCGTCAATTCGGCCCCCACTAGGTACCGTCAGGGGTGGTGGACAGGGCAAGCCTCTGTGTGCAAATATTGGGCCCCCCGAGTGGGTCCGCCACTCGGCCCTGGCTATAGCTCTGTGGCCATCGCGTAGTTAGGTTGACTCGACCCTTAATGAATATTAGATCATTTTTGTGGTAGATAGAGACAGCCCTTATACCTAAATTACAATACTCAAGATAGTTTGTTAGTTGTACATTATTGGTGGGTGAATACATATTTTGACATTGGTTAATTCGGCCGTGATTTATACTACACATGTACTTTCGATCTTCATTTAAACGTGGGGCTTTATCATGAACTTAGCTCCCTGATGGCCAAGATTTAAAAACGTCTGTCTACTAAATAATCAATTCATTACTACGCCTAAATAGCCGGTACGTTTTTATGGAGATCATTTGGTGCGTTTACATGGAAAAACTGGAAAACCTATTGTTCATCTTTGTTCCATTATACTAGTCAATAAGACGGCCGAAAATAGCAGAAATAACGGCCAGAAATGACGGCCGGAAAAGTCGTCGGCCATCCGGGCCAATTCAGCAATATTTTCCTCATTTTTTGTCGGCCCTGATGCAAAATTATCGGCCATTGGCCGACGGGCCGGCGTTAGTCTCGAACACTGATGAAGAAACAATACTAGACTTGACAGCTGGTACCCAGGACATATATGGTAAGGCTGAACACCTGAGAGGTCATGGAAATCCTGTGACTGTCTACCCCAACTCCTATCGTTGCATTTTATGATCCGCAGGAGATACTGAAGACCACGTAGGGAGTTTCAGATCCCACATTGCGTCTCAATATGTCAACATATCTCAAACCTACCCGATCACAATTAAGACTATACCAGGCCCCTCT
This sequence comes from Lepidonotus clava, assembly GCA_936440205.1. Taxonomy (NCBI): domain Eukaryota; kingdom Metazoa; phylum Annelida; class Polychaeta; order Phyllodocida; family Polynoidae; genus Lepidonotus; species Lepidonotus clava. The sequence goes on from OW387147.1 coordinate 37,132,013, forward strand.
ATAGGCTAATCAATTGCATAACTTGGTACTTATTCAAGATAGAAATAAAGAAGTCTATACTCCTAATGGGATATTTTGAAGTACATTATAAAATCTTGGTACTTTTTTTTTTAAAGGTTTTTATTGGTAATAATAATTCAAGATAGATATAAAGAAGTCTACTCCTAATGGGATATTTTTTAAATGTGAGTGAGTGAGTGATGGAGGTTTTATGCCGTACTGACAGCCAGGGTAATTTTCATGGCACACAAGTTTGGTGATCATATCTATGACTACGAGGTGAAGATGACAGGGCGGGCAAACAGCAGGGGATCAAAATCTGGAAATCATTTTTGCTGTACCTCATCCCTTAGTGAACCCAGCACCAACCGGGAATTGAACCCAAAGAACCACTTGGTCAGTGCTGGGTCCCCCCTATCGTCGACTAATATGATCAGCAGGGGCTACTGGGGGCCTATTTTCTTCCCGGGAACCCACACAGGATTATATTTGAAACACATTATAAAATCTGGGGAAAAAGATAGGTCAAGTCTACATTGCGTCATGGCACGGAGTATCCCTATTTTCCCCAGGCCAGAGCCCGGCTGCAGCGTAGATCCAGAGCCTGGCAGAGGCCCGAGAGGGTCGACTCACTCGCGACACGAGGCCTTCACAAACATGACATTATTCAATACCGTAACTCCATAATAAAGAATTAGCTTCTACAAACCTTTATCTTTCCGCTCCCGTTTGCTGCCACCCATCCTGCAGCTTTAAACTACCTAAATTAGCAAATTAATCTCTTGCACAACTTCACCGTGTCCCTTCTAGCCAGCGACATTGGCTGGTTATCAGCGCAACAATATACTGTAACAAGACCAACTCAAGGGAACCAGCTACGTCATTAGGGATTCAGGTCTCACAACAGCAAATGCATTTTAATTTAATAAATGGACTTTTCACATCTTTGTGATGTGCATCTATGTATGGAGTTATTGAATGTTCCAAAGACAATGAAAAAAGAAACAAGGCATATATTTATCAACGTCAAACATAAAAATAAACCCTTTCTTACAGTTTCTGAAGCCACCTAGCGGAAATATTGAGAACTGAAGATCAAATGTAATGTAATTTTTCCTCGCTAGGTAGAGCCACCTGCACGGTTTCCCGCGCGCAGCATTCAGTGAATGCTACACTGAGCCATGGGGTAGGTAATCACGGTGGTACTTGTTTATGGTAAAGTACGAAGCCATTTGAATTAGAAGTTACAAAAAAGCGTTTATTTTTGGAAACAAAAATCGTCTGGTACCCTCTGAGGTCTCAAATTTCAGTGAAACCCAGGGGCGGATCCAGAAATTGAAACGGGGGGGAGGGGGGGGGGGGCACAAACATGAATGTACAGGGGGAGGGGACCCCCCACAAACATCAGTTAACAGCGGGAGGGGGGGGGGGGGTTGCAAGGCCTTCTCGGACGGCCCCTTCAGAACCTCAGATTTGAATGAACCCCACTTGCATTTACCAAGGGACTGTCCATAAAATGACGTCATGCAGCAGGGGGGAGGGAGGCTGATGTTTCCATGAACAAACATGATGAGAGGAGGAGGGGGGGCATGTGGTGAATGACGTCATGTTCAAAAGATTAAATTTCAAGAATTTCAGAGAAAATTTTAGGTTAGGTTGATTTTTTTTAATTTCTAGTTGCAATCAACTGATTTTAAAGGGCCAGTCAGGTTCCTAGGCAACCAAACCCATCTTTTTTTCTACTATGTTTGGAGTTGAGGGGGGGGGGGGGGTCCTCTGGGCATGATGTATTTTCTAGAGCGGGGATCAAGGGTTGCATAACGAAACATGACATGGGGGGGGGGGGAGGGGGGTCAGAAAAGGTCAAAAATAGCATGACGTCATTTATGGACAGCCCCCAAGAACCCCCTCAGCTTTTGATGCTTGGTACAGCCATGGCTATTATGTAGCCCACTGTAACTGTGAACTATAGGGTTTACTTTTTGCATGAAAGGTATGTCTACATGCCCCTAAGTTTCCATGTGAGATATTCCAATAAAACCGTTGCCGATCGCAGTCTTCCATCTCATTACGATCATTAATCGTTAGTGAACCTAGTTCCTAATTCAGGGATGACAGAGAACACACATGTGAAAGGTCAATGTTAGTAGTAAACCCCAAGGTCGAGTTCAACTCGTGGCGCGAAATGCGCAGGGTTTATCGGCTCTAGCTAGGGCTCATTTATGCGCGCATTTCGCGCCAACGAGTTGAACTCGACCTTGGGGTTTACTACTCACGGCTAAGGAAAAATTATTTTAATCTAGAGCAACCTAGCCTTATTTACTAAATATCATATAAGTTTATTTCAATATCGAAAATAAATTGAAATATACTATATTAATTTTAGTCATGAATTGAAAGAAACCTGTTCGAGGAAACTACGTTTACGTTCTCTTGTCATTCTAGTTGCACAAAACCGATTTCAAATAACCTATCTTTTAAATCAATAAATTTTCACGGCTAAGGAAAAATTATTTTAATCTAGAGCAACCTAGCCTTATTTACTAAATATCATATAAGTTTATTTCAATATCGAAAATAAATTGAAATATACTATATTAATTTAGTTTCAATTTTAGTCATGAATTGAAAGAAACCTGTTCGAGGAAACTACGTTTATGTTCTCTTGTCATTCTAGTTGCACAAAACCGATTTCAAATAACCTATCTTTTAAATCAATAAATTTGATAACCCTGCTTGTATAGCCTCTCATGTTGTTGACGAGAAACGTCATCGCTTTTCGTGTATTTCGTGTAGTCTTAATCTCGTTAAGATTTGCTTGTATTTACTAAATCGTTAAGATTTGCTTGTATTTACTAAATATCATATAAGTTTATTTCAATATCGAAATTAAACGTATATTAAAAATGGTGTTTCTATATAATAACAAAAAACATAAATCATAAATTGTGGTTATGTTCATATTTAATTTCATTTTTGTACATTCACATCTCCTTGGTTTACATCTCCTTGGATTTTCACAAGTATTGATTGCATCTCCTTGGATTTCATAAGTACTTAATTTCATTTTTGTACATTCACATCTCGTTGGATTTTCACAAGTATTGCATCTCCTTGGATTTCATCACAAGTATCACATCTCCTTGGATTTCATAAGTACAATACATGTTGTAAGTTCTTTTGTATTACAAACATAACCTTTTTGTTGTAATAACCTTTTTTATTAAAAAGCGCATCTACCTTTAAGTAAATTATAGAAACTTTACAGGTACAAGTTTATTTATTATTCAATTTAATTATTTTATAAATGTTATAGGTTTATAAATGTTATAGGTAACTCGGCTTGAATCTACTTACATTCTAACAGTTTTAATATTTCAACAATTTTAATATTTCAACATCAGTAACGAATCAACATCAGTAACGAACCACTCTTAACAGTTTTAATATTTTAACATCAGTAATCACTCTTAGCAGTTTTTATTTCAACATTTAATATTTCAACATCAGTAACCAAACTTAACGTGACCTTATTTATACTCAGTAGATTTAAATGTACTTAACCAAAGACTATAATGGCATTTGTTTCAAGGCTTCATCCTTCAAACAATTAAGTCCTTATTAGTCCAGTTTAAGTAACCATACATCTGTAGTCGCCAAAACTTGAGCTCAAGGCAATCGCGCTGGAAGGCACTTCTGCTAACCATCGTAATAACCTTTAAGCGAACTTTATTCACGGCGAGCCAAGGTCCAGTCACTTCTCATAGCAACCCCAGGACCACCAGTCAAGGTTACTTCTTTCATCTACTGGTGAGCCAAGGTCCAGTCACTTCTCATAGCAACCCCAGGACCACCAGTCAAGGTTACTTCTTTCATCTACTGATCAGTCCAGTTGTAAGCTCATGGTAACCGCGCTGGAAGACTTCTTTCCATCGTGATAACCTTTACATACAACTTCATTAGTCACACAGTTTAGGTTACACTTTAGTCAACTATCACATAGGTTGACTACATAAATTTAAAATTATAATACATGTTAAAATTTTAAAAGGTTGAAGACAAACAATTTTTAAATAATATAAAAATTTAGAACTTAAATCAAATAATAATATTAAAAACATTTCTTAAATTCAAGCCGAGCATACTTATAACAAATTATTATTTTATTATAACAAAATAAATTACTAATACTAATATTAACCTGTAAACTTTCTTTATTTACATTTAAATATATAAAGCTTGTCTTACTTTAGCAAATTAATTTATATAAATTCTTGTAACCTTAGCTAGTTTTTTCAAACATAAAATATTTGCATACATGTTCAAACGGTAGAAATATTTGTATCTAATTTGTTTGACATATATTTCCTTGCAGTCGGTTTATCTAATAGAGGTTGAATAAGTTTTTTATTTTCACACCTTAAAAATAATTTTTCAATTATTTTACCCTTCATTTTTTGTGACAGCATCATACAATCCAAAAATACATATTCAGGTTGCAATATTGGTTTCTTTAACTCTAAACCTATAACAATCAAACTAACTATTAGTGTTAAAGTTAACCCTCCAAAACCAAGCTTTGTTGGAGTAGGTTTTAAATCCATTTTGGATAAAGCTTCCATTTCAATACATATATATATAATGCAATAAATCATTAATCTTAATAAAATTTATAACCTTATGTATTGCCTCATAATGAGACTACTATTTTTTTCAACACTTTCTGCATATGTTTAGAACATAAATAACCAGCTTTACATTGATTTTTTCCTTCTACTTTTTTTCTTTGCAGCCTTTTTACAAAACGCTTTACAAGTGAATCATTTTTTAATCTATTATCAGAAATTTTTTTAAGTATTTCTTTTAAAGTTTTTCCCTTACTTTTATGAAAAACATAATATACAGTATATTCACCACAGACCTTAGATAATATAGATTGCAAAGCCTGTGTATTATACCTATACGTTTTATTTATTTGCTTAATAAACATTCTAAAATATCTTTTTAAAGGTTTTAACCCATATGAATCAAAGTATTCTGGTAAGGCTTTGCGTGACTTTAAGAAAAATGCTACCCAATGTTCACCAGCTTTATAATCTTCATCAGTATTAACAATATATGCTGCAGGATATTTGATACCTTTTAAACATGGTAATCGATTTGATGAATACACACCTTTAAAAATACTGGAAGTTACACAATTACTTTTCAAAATATTTTCAATTTCATATCCGTACATTTTTACATTAAAGTAAACTTGAAATTACTTCAGGCTGATTTGCAGGACCTAAAGCAAGCATGCTATCATATTCATTATAAAATATCATAACTATTCCATGAGCAACAGGATTTTTTAATGTTGCAATTACATTAATAGTACCACTTTCAGTCAACTCAAAACTATTTGCATTTGGTGCGGTTTTAGATAAATCAAAACAAAACAAAGTATTACCATTCTTAAATTCATCTGGCGTTATACTCACAGGGTTATTTGAAAATAATCTCCCTGTTGCATACATCATTGCTGTGTATGCTTCATGGAAATTATCTTCATCGAAATCTAATTTTGACATTTCACAAAAAGGTGAAATATCTTTCCCCCTTTGCAAAACAATATCTGTAACCCCAAAATTTTGAAAATTAAATGGATTGTGAGTTAAACTCCCATCCCATGCACGAGAATCAACTAATCCCACAATTATTCTTTTAGGAAGTTCACCATTTGAAATCATTCTATTTTCTTGCAATATCGATCTATTTGGACCTTGAGTTGAATACTTTAACTCAACTCTTCTAAATGGAAATTTCATAAGTTTATTTTTTTCTCGTGCCATATCTAATTCATTTAAAAAAACATCATCTAAAGTAACTCTTTTAACAAATAAAACAGCATCTTCTATTTCTATTTTATATTGCCTTGTAGCGCTTTGTGCCATTAATGCAAAATTTTCCTCATTTCTAATCAATCTTATTTTCATATCTATATCACCTGGAAATTTTTTAGGTTGATTAAAAAGATCATTATGAATTTTGCAAATAAGTTGAAAACTTTTACCATATTGTGTTGTAAGAAATCTTTTCTTTGCACCAGTATTATGAGTATCATCAAAATCTTCAACTTCATTAAAATCTTTATCATCTAAAAAAAACCCAGAAAGTTCTCCAAAAGATTCAAGAACAGAACGTTTATAACCTAAAAGATATTCTATATAAGCCTTGTATGCATAATGAGTATCACTACTTGTTATTAACTTATTACTTATATAAATTTCCACATCTTTAAATAAGGCTCCAGACAAATAATTAACAGGAAATACTTTTGACGGATTTGGAATTTCACCTGCATGAGCTCCTTGTGCTGGAGGTCTTGCAGGTGCAGTTCCATCTGGTTTTAGTATTTTTAAAGTAAGATGTAAAAATGTTTGAGACAAGTCTATAAAATCAGCTTTATTTGATTTAAATGCAAACTCTAAAGGTCCACCTTGACTTACATTACTAATTGAATATAATTTTGAATAAAAACTTGTTCTAGATGTTGCATCTGTTGGTGGAATATTAAAATAATCATAACTTGAATCAACACACAGACAAGAATCTTTATGCATAGCCATTTTTTAAATTATACATTAAATTATCAAACTAGTTTTAGATCTTATCTTAAGAAGATTTAGATCTTATCTTAAGAAGATTTAGCTAAATATATCTTCTTCTTCAGAATCATAAGATACTCTCCTCTTTTTTCTTTTATTTTCTTTAAAACTAGACTGATTTTTTCTTTTTTGTTTATTTGATATTTTTTCCTTTATTTTGTCAGAAATATAGTCCACAGAATCTTTTGTTAATTCTTCCAACTGTTTCTTTGCCTCTTTTTTCAAAACTTCTTTAGCACTTTGACCCTGAATAATTTTCTTAACAGCAGTCATTCCAGCTTTTTTCCCTCTCTTAATAATTTCACGCTTAGCTGTTTTGGCAACATTCTTTAAAGCTGGCTTTGCCATTCTTAAAGCTGGTTTAATTAATTTAGCTGCAGGTTTAGCTAAACGCAAAACTGACTTCGCTATTGCTGAAAAAATACTTCCTATACCATATCCTTTTTGATTCTGAACTCCAATAAATGGAGGAATAAAAGAATATCCTCCATATCCATAACCCTCTTGTAAAAATCGTGAATTATTTTCATCAAAAAAATGCTTATAGTCACAAGCATAATTTTCTCCACAATATTTTTGCATTTTAATTATTATATACTTTTAACTTTATAAACAATAAAAACGCTAACATTTGATTCATTTAAGATTTAAGATTAATCTTAAAGTAATTTACTTTTCAGCTGGTTTCCATGCATCCCATTTTGAAGTATGTTTAATTCTTCTTCCAAACCTTGATCTTTCCTCTGCACTATCTTTTGTTTTCTTACTGCCTGAAAAAATCCTGTCTTGATATGGTTTGTTCATAGATTTCTTTTTCTTTTTCTTTTTTAAAGAAGCAAAAATGTCAACCTCTGGTTGATCAAATGTAGGTGAAGGTAACTTTTCTTCTATTTCACCAATATCAATGTTAGCACGGTTTTTTGAAATAGGCGTATAAAAATCATCTTGATCTGGAAGACCAGCAAAATCTAATTTATCCTCTTCATCTTGACTTAAAGATTTATTAATAGTATCCATAATTTTTTCTCTTTCAGTTTCTTCAAGAGGATATTAAGCAGGAGTAAGAAATTCATCATCTTTTTTTTTTCGAAAACTTTCAGGTTTATTTTTAAACCAAGATTTTGGTACTTTTACTGTTTGTAAAAATTCCCAAAGTTGATCAACACCTCGAGGTTCCTTTTCGAATTGTTTTGTTTTTGAAAAAAATTTCATTATATTTAAAATATTTGAACCTTTAATAACTTTGCCCTGTAAATTTATTTCTCCCTCAGCATTCCATGTTCCATTATTTTCCAAAATTTTATCTAAAATACTTTGTGCATTTGGTCTTTGTGACACTGAAATTCCTTTTAATATTTTAAAAGTACTTGGCTTTAAATTATTTTTATCATCTTCAGTTCTTCTTCCCTCTAAATTTAAATCCTTAGTTAAAGCAGGTTTTACAGGAGGTGGTATATATGATGTATGAACAGAATAAGGCTTTTTATTAAACATACGCTCCTGCATTAAATCTTTTTGCCTTTTTAAAGTATAAAGTTCATTATGACTAGGTACTTCTTCACTAAAGGTACAGCTTTTAAACATTGCATAAGGAATTATTATACTTTCTTTAAAAGAAGCCATTTTGGTAATTTTAATTTCAAGTTAATTCTTGTTAATCATACAAAAATTAATCAATATTATGCATTACTTATACCTGCTGCAACAGATGCAGCTATAATTGGAAGTAAAAGTGGTAAAAATCCTCCTTTCTGTTTTAAAACTTCTTTACGTTTTTTAAAAGGCATTTTTTGTTTTACCACTTCTCTTAAAACTTTTTTAAATTTCTTTAACTTATGATAATGCGACTTCTTTATAGGTATATTTCCTTTCAAAACATTATAGACACAATCACAAATAGCATAAATATCTTCGGCATCAGCTGAATCAAGAATTCTATTTCTCTTCTTTTTGCTATGTGCCTCACATACTAAAACAAGAAAATGTCTATGCTTATGAGCATAGCTTTCTTTCTTTGTCTTTTTTAACCTACCCATTTTACTTTAAATAATTTAAGTTTATTATGTACATAATCTTAAAGACATTTCTTTAGTGTGTAAAATTAATCTGACTCAATGTAAACTAATAATAATAATAACACAAATAAATAAATATTTCAATTTTGTTTTTCTTATGCCTTTGTCAAACTAAAACAATAAAATTGCTTTCTTTTTTTGTCTTCTTTCAAGTACATAATCTTAATGGTATTTGTTATTTAACTTCTATTCAACAAGTACATAATCTTAATGGTATTTGTTATTTAACTTCTATTCAAAGTAAAACAATGTTGAACATCTCCAAACATATTTGTTCGAAACATAGCATTTTTAGGTGATTGTTGATGGCCATCTATAAATAAATAGCCGTGCGGTCTATCAACAGCATGTGTAAATATATTAACAAAGCAGCGTTGATTCTTAGGCATTAATTTTCTAGCAAGAGAATAAGCTATAGTTTGGTCTAATGGCGAATTAAAAATACATAAATAGGTAGCATTTTTAGTAAAAATGTTTCTTTCCTTACCATCATGAAATAAATTTTGTGAAATAAAAATAACACTTACATTTTCATGATGTGTTCGCTTGGTAAAAAATTCTGAAACTAACTTATTATTTCCACATTCAGCCATTAAATCATCAAAAATTGCTAGTCCTCTTTTATTAGAATCTATTAAACTATTAAAAGACTCTGGTAATCCATTATAAAATTGAACATTTCTTAATTGTAAATATGGATCACGTGGAAAAGTTTCTCCATAAAACCATAGAATATAATCAAATTCATTATCAACTATCCTTGAATCATTTTTTAACAAATCAATAACAAAAGTAGTTTTTCCACAATTACTTGGTCCAGCTATTATTAATGAAAATGGTGTTTTTAATCTAGCATCAAAAATAGTAAATTGACCTTCAAACGCCATTGTACACGGATTAAATATTTCCTTAATCTTACACGAACTAATATTCAACCTTTTACTTTAGACATTTCTTCTTTATATACTCCTCCTTGTAATCTTACACGAATTAATATTCAACCTTTTACTTTAGACATTTCTTCTTTATATACTCCTCCTTGTAAAAATTCATTATTTTTATCCTGTAAAACATAAGTTACAGGTTTTGTATTTAATATAAAAGCTATTTTAAATATTTCTTTTCTCCAATTTGATAAAAATCCTCTATTAAAAGTCCTTCTATATTTACTTAATCTTACTTTATCTCCAATTTTTAAGTTTAAATCTATTCTTTTAGAATAAAGATGATCTTTATATTGTTTTAACCATAAGTCATGCTGATTATTTTTATTAACTTCAATAGGACCTATACCTAAAGTTCGATGTTTTGTACAATTATAACTTAAAACAATAGGTTGTAAAGCCTCAAGATATCTTTTAGTTTTATTTGCTTTTAAAAATCTAAATAATTTATTTTTATAAGTTCTTATAAATCTTTCCACTATGGCACATTTGGGATCTTGAAAAGTAGAAAATTGATGTATTTTATTTTGCTTTAAAAAGCGACTAAAAATTCCCTTAAACTCAGAACCTAAATCTGTTTGAACTATTCTAGGTTTCACTTTAGCTCTTTTTAATATTTTTTCAAATGCTAATTTAGTTGTGCTAGAAGTCTTTAATTTCATTGGTTCTACATAAGCAAATCTCGAAAAACAATCTATTGCAACTAATATATAAATGTTTCCATCATTGTATTGTTTCAACTTTGGAAGAACTATTAGATCTAATTGCCATTGATCATTTTTACCTCTTACTATTATTTTTCTTCTTAAAAATTTTTTTATAATTGGTTTAAAAGAAGTATAAGTTCTTGTATTTTGTAAAAAAGTTTTAACATCATTTAAAGTTATATTTTCATTAACACGTTTTGCAGCTTTATATAACTTATTAATAGAAGAAAATGAAGAAGGATGCCTAGAATTAAAATAAATAGATATAAGTACATTTAACTTATCTCTTTGATTCATTGCCATTTTAAATACACATCTACCTTTACATTCTAATCTTATCTTAAGCAAAATTATTTATAATAATACATTGTTTATTTTCAAGCTAAACTAATTTATACTATTCATTAAGCTTAACTAATTTATACTATTCAACTGTCATTTACCCTAAATTACAACGTCTATCTTCTAAGCTGTGCAAAGTCGGGACTCCAAAACATATGCACAAGCAATACAATAAACGCCATAAAAAAGATAAATATTGACATGTATTATATACATATTTACACTTTGCTTCGGTTATCCAAGAAGCAAAACACCTCCACAAAAGGAACATGAAACATTTATTTCATGTGCACTCATAATATAATATATAATATAATAATAATATAATATAACTACTTATTGAATTATATTAAAAAAATTCTTTCCTTTTTTGCCATTTCTTATAACCATTAATGGAATTAATCCATATACCATTGCATCCTTATTTTGTTGATTTTTAGCATTTAAATTTTTTTGCTTCACAAATGCAGTTTCTTCATTCTTTAAAGCATTTTCAATATTTTTTTTAGCTCTACCTCCTGTAACCTTCTTTTTCTTTGCTACAGTTTCTCCATTTTCATTATTCTTAGCTACAGTTTCCTCATCCTGATTTACCTCATTTTGATTTTGAATTTCCTTTTTCTTATACTTTCTCTTAGCTTTTTTTGAAATGTCTTCAACTTTCTTAGTTATATCTTCTTCACTTTCTTCATCAACCTCATTATTTTGAATTTCCTTTTTCTTAGACTTTCTCTTAGCCTTTTTTGGAATATCTTCATCAACTTTCTTAGTTATATCTTCTTCACTTTCATCAAACTTTGAAAACAGTTGCACTGTTGCATCACTTTCTTGATCACTTTCTTCATTTAAAGACTTCTTTTCACTCTGTTTTATTAAATTTTTTTCCTTTTCCTTTATATATTTCTTTTGGCATGAATTGCATCTATTTAAGTCTAATTGAAAATATCTAGGATGGTCATAAGGCTTATGACATCTTATGCACTCCTTAAAAAGACTATCTTCACAAGAAATACAGTACTTCTTACCCTGAACCAAAGATTCCTCACTACCACAATAAAAACACACCTCCATCTTAAAAAAATTCTGTTTAAATATTTATAAAATGTATACTTACATTAATGCTCACCTTTAGGCTTGCTTAAATCCCAAAAATTTAGCTAATCACAAGCTAGTTTTGCTGCAATACTATTTCTATTAAGCTTAATATATCTACCTAATCATTTAAAAACTTATACTTTGCATATCTTCTTCGCTAGAAATCCCAATTTTTTCCAACTCTGTATTCTGTTTTTTAGCTTGTTTCTTACTTTTCTTCTTTTCCTCTATTTCACTGTCCTCATCAGTAGAAAAATCATCTAATTTTTTCTGTTTCTTCTGCTTTTTTGCCTCATGATCTAATTTCTTTAGTCTTCTAGCTATTTTCCTCTTTAACCCAAACAACTCACCTAACTCTTCCTTAGTTACTGTAAAACTTTTATTATCTTTCAACAAATCACTGAAATGTACATATACTTCTGCTTTAAATATTGTTAAATCTAGTCTTTTCTTTCTTCCAAAAGACAAAACATAACGTGATATTGTTTCCTCCTTTGAAGCCATAATTAATTCTATATTTGATAAACAAACTAATAACTACTATAAAATTACTATTTACCTACTATAAAATCACTAATCACAGGAATATTTCCTATGCTTTCCTTTGAACTTTACATATTGTTTTATCTTCCTCTTCTTTTACTCTTTTTTTAGACCTTAACTTATAATTTCCATATGCTAAAGAGTGCACTCCATCTGAACAAAGCCAACGTTTATCTTCAAAAGGTGATAAAGCTAACTTTGTTTCTTTTAAAGTAAACACATCGTGCTTATAACTGCGTATACAGTGAAAGGTAGCAAAAGATTCAGATGCTTCTTTTAAAACTTGTTTAAATTCTGAATGTAAAAGCTTGTCTACACAACTCCTTCTAATTCCTTTAACTCTTTTTATATTCTTTCCTGAATTTAACAGAAAAGAATACATTTTAGGTCTTAAACCAACAAATTCCTTAATTTCTACTCCAGCTGTTTCATCTTTAAATTTACCTAACACTTTTCTATTTTTTAAAGAATATAATAAATTATTTGTTTCTAAATTTGAAAAATCAAAATAATCCCTAATATCATAAAGTAATCTATAAAAATGTTTATGATCTATATAATATATTAGTGAATCAGTATCAGTATAAAGAAGCTGAACAGATTTTAAACCAAATGTTTTTAAAATGACATTATAATGAAAATTGAACATATGCATTTTCGATAAATCTAATATTGTAAAACCAATATAAATAGGTTTATTCAATTCTACTATATTTTTCTTATACTGTATCCCAACAAAATTTGAATTAAAAATATGTAAAGAATGAAAAAGAGGCTTTTTAATCATAGAGGCACATGACTTTTGATTTGTTGTTAATACCATTTTAATTCTTCTTTTTACATTTTCCATACATTTGCCAAACGTAGAGTTATTCATAAGTTTAAAAAATTCCCTATCAAAATCTGAAGTAGCCTCTTTCCGCTTTTGGTTATTAAAATCAATATATGGTTTCATCCAACATGACTGAGAAAAGGATACTATCCTAAAAATTTTAGAAATTTTTAAACCTAAACTTAAATACAATTTTAAATTCCTATAATGTACAATGTACTTTTCCTTTTGACATAAAGTTGAAATTAATTTCATACAGCTTTTAGTATAGCGTTTACCTAAACCTTCCAAAATATTTTTAGCATATGGAGACAATTGAAAAAAATTCACTGCATGCTTTTCAGGAGCCAAAGGAAGCATATTATGAAAATCATGTAAATAATCAGGATACTCTAAAGTTACCTCTAAAATATATCCTATAGGAGCATCATCAAGAACTTTAGTTACATCAAAACTATCATATTTACTCGGATCAACCCAAGCAAAATTTTTGTAAGGTAAAGGTTGTACCATAGCAAATCCATATAAATTATTACAATCATAGTAAACTATATGCTCAGTTTCTTTTCTCACTTTTGCAAATCTTTGAACTACATTTGTCATACCTCCTCGAATACCATCTTCAAAAAAATTAAACATGTCAATATCATTAATTAAATCAAACTTAACCTTTGTAAACTTCATCATAGCATCATAACTCAAAGATGGAGCTGTTAAATATTTAGCTGGATCTAATCCATAAAAATCTAATGACTTTTCCCTAAATGATTCAAAAACATCAGCTAATAGTAATACATCTATTTTTAAATATTGTCTTAAATAATCTTTTATATTCTTACACTTTAAAATTTTAAACATTTTAATTGCATGATCATAATCTAAAGAAGAAATACTTTGATTAGTTAAACTATTAAAAAATGCCTCACGACAAGGTAATTCCTTCTCATCCAGCCTTTCCCACGAATCTATATAGTCATAGCACATAACTCCCTTTCTTATAACATATGGCAACATCTTTTCCTTAAAATGCTTTTTAGTTTCTTTTAAATCTAATGTATCTTTTTTAACTAATAATTCAGCAAGATTAGATAATGAATTTGGAAGAAACTGAAAAGAATCAATAAAAACAAAATTATCTAAAAACATAGCTAAAAACTTTTCTGATGAACGCGGAATAACTTGAACATTAAGTTGTTTTAAATACTTGTACATATTTTTAACAATAAAATGTAAATCATAGTTCATAGCATTATGCATAACAATAGGAATTTTAAAATTTGTAAATTTCAATGCACTACATACTAAATTACATCTATTACAAGCATAATTAACATCTCTACCTTTTCCTTCCCTACCTAAATGCTCATGATCTATAACTCTTTTAATTCCTAAATTAGCAAAAGAAACTCCGCAAAGATAACAAGCTTTTTGCTTAGCGAGATGTAAAATATCCTGTGAATTTAAAGTTAAAGGTTTTCTATCATTTTCAAAAATACAAGATATCTCTGCACGCACTTGATAAATATATCCAAAAAAGTTTTTAAGAACATTAGGACCAATATAAAGAAAAGGTGGTTTAGAATACTTACTATACTTTGATAAAAATAAAATACCTACTGCATTTAATTCATGTCTTGTTTTCATAATAGACTTACCTTTTAACTTATTTACATTTTTATTTAATGTTTCAAAATCAGCATAAATAATAAAATGATTTTTTATTTGTCGTGAAAGATTTCGAAACATTTCTTTTTCACCTATTAAAGGAAGCTTATGAGTTTGTCCAGTATAAACTTTATTTGTACAATTTGCTTTACTATGAAGTTGTAAACCAACTTTATCTCTAAATGAAATTAAACATTTATTACAAAAATACCTTGTTTTTTTCCAATAAAATGGTGTTATGAATGAATTAATATTTCGAATTAACATATAATGATTTTTGTACAAAAGTAAATTAATATGTTTGCGATGTTTATCATCAAAGCTTGTTGAAATATACATTGGATACGGTAAATATTTAGTATTATTTACAAATCCCATTTCATTTTGACTAAATAACCCAAAAACATTTATCGTTAAATTATTATTTTTCTCAAAATTTGGAATCTCACTTATTTTAGTTGGAAAAGAAAGACCCTTTAAATTTAAAGAACTTACTAAATCTAAATAAGATGTAAATCTATTAGGATTTACACACTTTTTAAAAGCAGCTAACACAGAATACAAAAAGCACTTGTCATCAGAACATCGTATATTAAGAATAGAATGTTTATTAGGAATTGGTAATGAAACAGATGCACACCCTCCAAAAGGATTACATTTATAAACTGATAAACGTAAAACATTAATTTGTTTTAAAAACCAACCTGAACCCATCTGAATAAACCCATCAAAAAATGCTAAAAGTATTCTTATAGCTTGTATCATTTTTTCTTTTACAGATAAAAATGTTAAAACTTGAGTCATATTGCTTTGAAACCAAGGTTTAATTTCATAATACCTTGATGTATCCAATTTATATTTACCTAATACAACATTAAGACTAATTTGAAATTTTATGCCACCATGCCTCAATAAACCTTTCTTAATTTTTTCTAATAAAACTTTAAACTTGCGTTGAAAAAATAATTCTATATCTATAGCACGCTGAAAAGGAACTATATCATAACTTCTTAGCAGTTTACCAAAAGCTTTTCTTTTATTTATTTCATTCATTTTATTTTTTATCTATTTAATCTTCTAAAACGCAAAATTAACTCAACAATTCCATATTCAAATTTAACAAGCTGTCCATCATCAGTTCTAATTACTATTTCTATATCCTGCAACCTATCATAAGCTAATTTCTTATACAATGGATGGGAATAAGTGTGCTTAATATGTTCACCAAATACTCCACTAGCCCTAACAGTTCTAAGTAATTTTGTTTGAATGTTACCTACATACTCATAATCAACAATATTAGAATAAATGTATATATTTGAAGTGTCTGTTGGAAAAACTGGAACTCCATTTCCTACATAATCTTTTCCATATTGTGGTTGAAAAAGCTCATTATATGGTCCCTTCCTATTAAGAGATATTACTTTATTAAAACCTTTTATTAAAATTTCTTCATCCCTTATTGGATTTCCTTCAGAATCTAATTTATTTTCAGTAGAAGGTGGCTTTTTCAATAAAGGTGGTCCTCTAAACTCAATAAAATTTGTAAATGTTTTCTCACCATTAACAGTAACTCTTGAAGTATACTTTTTAATTCCTTCACAATTATTTAAGCGTAAAACCGTAGCAATATATTCGGACAAAATAACTACATCTCCTGTACCTACATATAAAGTGCAAATTAAATTTTGATTATCAATATAAAGTTTAGTATATCTTTTATAATTTTTATAAGTAGGTTGAGCTTCATTTACTTCCATTTTTAATTTAGCAAATTTTTCATTCATTTCACTTATCATATCCTTAATTTCATAATTTCCAAACTTTAAAGCAAACACCTTATTTACTTTTTTTATAGAATTAGGAACAACTTCATCTAATGAATTAATTTGTCCTACTGTTTGGTCTTTTAAATCAAAAATATCTCGCACAATTACATAAGTTCTAGATTGCTCTGGATGCTCTGGTACATTATACCACGATTTCAAAAAATCAATCTCCAATAAGGCTACTTCCCAGTAACCTTTACATTCACGTGTAGCTGGTATTTGAGTATAAAAATGACTTGTCTTATTTTCTCTTACTGAATGTGGTACATTTGAAACTAATGTATAATTGAATGATTCTAGTTCTTCGTTCTGCAACATTTTAAATATTTATTAAAACAAATCTATAAAAATCTAATATCAATCCTAATCACATCACAATTTAATCACTTTGCCTCATCAGTCCTTTTGAACTTTCACATTTCGCATTAATTTTGAAGAAGAATATGTTCTTATGTGTTTAGGATAATCTCTCATATGCATAAGAAAATCTTCTAAACACCTTTTCCTCGAAGCTGTTTCTATTTGGGGTAATGCATTTCGCCAAGGAGTTCTACAGCAGGGACAATAAACCTGCAAATCAAAACTAGAAGAAATAAAATTTTCATAACATCTTGAAATATGAATAGGTCTTTTACAACACTTTAAAAAAACTGTATTATCTGAACCTTTATAATTAAAAATAATTCGTGAATGGCATTGAGCACAAGGTAATGTAAAAAAAGAAAAAAGTAACCTACGACACCGCCTAGTATCTCTTAACTTTTTAGCTAACAACCTCATTGAACAATTAGGACTACTATTATTATTAATTTCCCGTAAATGTCCTAAATCAATCACATCATCTACTGACATATACAAATACGATGCTACTGAATCCAAAACTACCTTTGTGAAACAATCTTTTAAACCAAAAAAATAAATTGACTTTCTTAAAACTTCAATTATTTTTTTATCATTTTCCCACATGGATAAATAAATAAAATCTAAAACAATATCACAATGAAAATACGATGAAAAAAATAAAAGACTCGCGCAAGAAAAATATTTCAACTTTAAAAAACATGCATCATCTGTAAGTTCTTCACTTAATATTTCTATTATTTGTAAACACTCATCTTCAGATAAAAATTCTTGGCTAGGAATTTCAATTAACAAAGGTAAATTTATCTTACCAAAATAAAATGACACTAAAGCACAAAAATACAAGCTCCTTTTCATCAAGCGAGCAAAACTTTTTGAACAAGCAGTATCCATTTCAAATACTTACTTTTATCAACTTGAAATTCCTAAATAAATATATAATAAATTTAATCAGGATGATACTTTTTTAATATTACTAAAGAAGATCTCAAAGGAACTGGTGTAAATATATGATTCTTAGGATCATAATTAGAATGCTTAACCAAAATATGTAAACGCAATAAACTTAAAGATATAAACTCTTTCTTACAATATGAACATTCTAATATTTTTTTTTGGGTCCTCGCTTATCTTTTGTAGCCTTAACTAAAGCTTGAGCACAATGAACAGGACAACACAAGCAATTCTCAATATTTCCTGGCAGTAAGTTATTTTGAAGAACTAAGGCGTGTTTTTTCAACCTTTCAGTTATTTCTACAAACTTATCTATATTACATTCTATCTTATTAGAATTATCAGAATACAAATCAGAATATGGTGAAAAATCCTGTAAATGTTTTCCTGTTTCTGAAACATTTACCATAACATCTTTTTTCTGAGATTTCTTATGAAATTTCATATCATTATTAGATTGCTGTAATTTGTTTAGTTCGCCCATAAAATCACCTCTTTTTTCAAGCTCTAATTCTGATTCCAATTTCTTAGCTTTATCATCATAATCATCATTTTCACTTTCTGATAGTGACAAATCTCGAGCCAAAGATGAATCACTATCATTAACCTTTTCTTTAGTTACAGCTTTCTCAAAATTTTCAAGTCTTGCTTTTTTCTTAGTATGAAAACCTTAAGATTTCTTACAAGTACTTTTTTGACCATGTATTTGTTTTTTACAATCTGAATCTGAATCTGAAGTAGAAGATAAAAACTCAACACTTTTATATTCATGCTTACGCTTTTTGCTTTTCACTTTATGTTTTGGAAACTCAATTAATGAATTATATTTTGACATATGATAATCTAAAGCTACTTCTATAAAAGCATTTTCTATTTTGTTCCATTGAATAACAAAAGGTGAACCTATACGAAACAATTCTGTACAACATGTAAAATTAAATGATCGAGAATCACTTCGATAAACAGTTATATTTATTTTAAGAATATCAACAAGGCACTGAATAATTGAACTTTGTGAAGAACGCAAGTCCAGCTTAATAGTTTCATCTTCACTAGATAAAATTCTAAAGGCTAAATTTCTCG
Organism: Lepidonotus clava; assembly: GCA_936440205.1. NCBI lineage: Eukaryota > Metazoa > Annelida > Polychaeta > Phyllodocida > Polynoidae > Lepidonotus > Lepidonotus clava. The sequence continues at coordinate 37,151,092 of OW387147.1, forward strand.
TTATATCTTGATTTCTTAAAGCAGACAAAAGTCCAACCTTTAATTCTTCTTTAAGAATATTTATTTTTTTCCTTTCATTCTCACATTCTGTTAAAAGTAGAAAACAAAAACTAAAAAAATGTGAATTATCTGCCTGAACTTTATTCCAAAATAATTTATTTTCTTCATTTTGTCTTAAAAGAAATTCTATAATTAACAAAAGTAACCTATCTAACACTCCGGCGGCCATAAATGTAAATTATTTAAATAACACAATCTCAAACTATCACAAACTCTTTTAAAATCTAAAACATTATCAGTTAAACAACTTCCTTTATAAGAATATAAAAACGTAAAAATACATTTACTATTACCTTTAATTTTGATACGTAAACTTGAAAAATATGAACTATTATTTACATAAGGCAACCATATAGATTCGCTAGAATTAGATTCTTTAATTTCAAATTCATATTCTTTTTCAAAACATTCTGCAATTTTTATACAAAAACCTTAAAATCCGGTGTTGTTTTAAATACAAGTTGAAAGGTAATTTGAATGTTCTTTGGAGTTATATTTACACTAACTATTTCCTGTTCACAAAAGTCCCTAATAAACTCATAAACTTCTAAAGCTATTATCTTAATATTTGGTAATAAACTTGAAAAATTCCTTCTTAAATAAATTGAACAAAATCCATTACGTGTAATCTTCAAAGTATACAATTTATTTTTAAAAGTTAATGATCCTCTATATAAAAAACTATTCTTTATACTTTTATAAATATACGAAATATCAAAATAAATATTTGGAGTAAAATTTAAACCAAAAATAACCAAATTTACACTATAATCTACTTGCATTAATATACCAAATTTACACTATAATCTACTTGCATTAATATATACTAACGATACTTGTAACCCAATCTAAAGGAGGCGTGTTTCATTACAATAAGATAAATCTGAGCTATATTTATTAAAAATTCTGAATAACCCATTAAAAAATCAGAAGACATTGTTAAATAAAAATCTGGTTTAGCTTTGCAATACTCGCAAATTTTAGCACTTAAATTATGAATTTCATGTCTTGTAATAATTTGATTTAAATTAAAAAATATTTTATATGCTTTCTTGTATCGAAAATTAACCAATATTAACTGACAATCTAAACATGAACAAACTAATTTACAAAATTTCTTATTAGTTCTATCGTACCTATATCTATAAAAATAAAACACACGTCTCATACCTACCAATGTATATAAGTTTAAAAATCAAAAATTTCTGATACTTGTTCTATTTTAACACGAAAACCAACATGATGCCGAATCAACAAAACAAACGTTGTTGTATTTGCAACTTCATCAAATTGCCTAGATTCATCTTCCTCAAAATTAGTAATATCATTTTTTAAATTAGCAGGAATCTCTAACTGATCTAGATCTTCTGGTGTTAATTTAGGAAATTTATTCAAAATAAATGTCAAAACTAATCTTTTTAAACTTAATTTAAAAAGAAATCTATTCAATTCCTGTGCTAATTCTGTGATTTGTTCTATTTTAGAAAAATCTATTAATGTACCATTAGGACATGCAGCAATAAGCTTATCTATATATTCACCTTCCTTTAATACTTTATTTATAACTAAGCAAAAGTAACAAGAACAATAAGGCTCATAAACACTTTTCTCAAAATGTATAACAATCATTTGTAAACTAACCTTAAGCCTCAAAAACAATCTTTAATCCTCTGTACACCTACCTCCTAAGCAAACGTAAACACCAAATATAACAATCATAAGCTTATTTAAGCACAAAGCTTCATGCATATTCAAATAAACTTACCTTAAACTCCTTATATATCTTAAAAATAAACATTAACACAAATATATAAATTTAACCCATATCATAACTTAACCACAATATACTACTTGAACATATCTATGACACATTTTGCCAAAGCTGTTTCTCTAATCTATGACACATTTTGCCAAAGCTGTTTCTCTAAAGTACCAGAATTGAGAATTATCACAGTGCAATTGTTGCACAATGCTCCATCACCACAACACTGTAGACCAAACACAGGCGAGAAGGTGCTTAATGAGAAATCTATAAATTTAAGCATAAAAAAGACCCCCTCCCTAGTATGTCTCAAATCTAGTCAAAACATTAATCAAATAACGCCCAGCGTAAAAGCTAATCAGCGTAAAAGCTAAGTCTCTATTCTGTCTACAGTTAATGCTTAGCCACCAGAGGGAACCTTCCAGCACATGTCTATAGTTAATGCCTAGCCACCAGAGGGAACCTCTCAACACAAATTATTTAGTACCAAGTGAACCTCAGACAAGTTTATCTACTCCAAGCCAAGCCTACATAAAAATACTTGATAAGTATGGACTAAGTTACAGCCCGTAATCAATGGAAACTATTTCTTACATTAATGCCCTTAAACTTATTGATAAATCTAAATCTAGAACACGCCGACCAACACTCACTTCATCTCTAAAGTAAATCAAATGCGCAGAACCATCATGTCGACCAAACTAGTATTCCTGCTTCTCTTCCTAACCATTTTGACGAAAACTCTAGGTTGTTCTGTCAAAAACGACTGCTCCTTAACCGACAACTTGGACACGCTTATCTGCTACTGTTTACCGACAACTTTCACACACAGAACGCTAAGAACTACGCAAATCTTTCTAATTTCCCCCGCCGCATCACAGCAACAATTCATCGAATACGACATAGATGTCTTCCCATTCCTTGCAGTTATCAAAACAAGTGGAATTACATTTCAATGCGAAGCAGGAAAATGCATGTAAGTATAGGCTTAACTCACTTAATATTAACAGTATAAAATTAATCAAATATAATACCTTTCTAAGTTTCTTAAGTTTTAGCTTAACAAGTTTCTTAAAATTCTGAACATTATATAAATACCTTTCATACCCAAAGTTTTTCTAATCTTTGCTTTCTAAATTTCTTAAATTCTAAACATTAATTTTTTATTCAGATTAAAAGCAACAGAAAAACCAACTTCTATGAAACCAGCATCTTCATTTCCAAATACCATGTAAGTTATTAGTCTTAAGTGCACTCTAAACCTAAAAATAAAACAGCATGCTTCCTCCTAACATTCCTATATGGCAAACTAAGTTAAACCTCCTTTTAATATTAAACATCATAGTTACGTAAAAGTCACTCATGCTAACTGCAAAAGCAGTGACGCCATCTAACTTCTACCTTAAACAATATTCACTTTACACCGTCCTAACCATATTAACCTAACTAATCGTAATTTTTTTATTTAGCTCAGCAATTGAACCAACTGATGCCTTAAAGACAACTATTGCCCTATTTGATTTAACTACAACTGACGCATTGAAGACTCAAACTAATGATTTAAGTACAACCACTACATCTATGAAACCAGCATCTTCATTTCCAAATACCATGTAAGTTATTAGTCTTAAATGCACTCTAAACCTAAAAATAAAACTGCATGCTTCCTCCTAACATTCCTATATGACAAACGTAAGTTAAACCTCCTTTTAATATTAAACATCATAGTCTACGTAAAAGTCACATGCTAACTGCAAAAGCAGTGGCGCCATCTAACTTCTACCTTAAACAATATTCACTTTGCACCGTCCTAACCATATTAACCAAACTAATCGTAATTTTTTTATTTAGCTCAGCAATTGAAACAACTGATGCCTTGAAGACAACTATTGCCCTATTTGATTTAACTGAAACAAAAACAACTCATGATTTAACTGACGCATTGAAGACTCAAACTAATGATTTAAGTACAACCACTACATCTATGAAACCAGCATCTTCATTTCCAAATACCATGTAAGTTATTAGTCTTAAGTGCACTCTAAACCTAAAAATATAACAGCATGCTTCCTCCTAACATTCCTATATGGTAAACTAAGTTAAACCTCCTTTTAATATCAAACAAAGCAACAAACATCATAGTTACGTAAAAGTCACTCATGCTAACTGCAAAAGTGTTTTAATAGCTTTATAATCCCTATTCAGCCTATCACCATTTAAAACTACTAATATCTTTAACAACAAATCTAGCATTATATCCATCCTAACTTCTAACAAAAATATTAATCTATATGTAATTTATTATTTGTAAAATACTTTATACTTTCAGCTCACCCAAAACTTCAAGTCTGTCACAAGCCTCTACACCTATTACTTCAAGCCAGCCACGTACTTCAAGTTGGTCCATGTAAATATATAATTTATTTATTTACAAATAAACATTAACACTTTGTTTTAATAGCTTTATCTAAACTAATATCTTTAACAACAAATCTAGCAACATGTTTTAATAGCTTTATCTAAACTAATATTTATAATCCCTATTCAGCCTATCACAATTTAAAACTACTAATATCTTTAACAACAAATCTAGCATCATATCCATCCTAACTTCTAACAAAAGTTTTATAAAAATATTAATCTGTATGTAATTTATTATTTGCAAAATACTTTATACTTTCAGCTCACCCAAAACTTCAAGTCTATCGCAAGCCTCCACACCTATTACTTCAAATCGGCCACAAACTTCTACTACCTCCACACCTATCAGTACTTCAAGTCTACCGCAAACCTCTACTACCTCCACACCTATCAGTACTTTAAGTCTGCCGCAAACCTCTATCAGTACTTCAAGCCAACCACATCCTACAAGTCTAGCGCAAACCTCTACATTTAACAGTTCAAGCCAACCACAAGTCACTATACCTATAAATACAACATTTTCAAATGAACCAAAAACACCTAACGCATCTTTCGCATCTAGACCTAAACCTATTGACAAATCAACTCCAAAAAATATCGTACCAGTAGCTGATATTATAGCAGGAATCTTATCTTTCTTAGTTCTTTTTGGTATTATATTAACATCTTTTATTCTTTATAAACTTTTAAGAAAAACTTGTCAAAACAAATTTGAACAATATAGAATTCGATCTATTCAGCGAACCACACTTCATATGAGATCTCGATTTAATATTAATGTTAATATTAATGAAGCACAAGCACCTTCTGAATACACTAGCAGTTTCAATTCTCTAAACTCTGAAAGCTTTGAATCTATTAGCATAGTACAAGAAGAAATTGAAATGACTACTTTTAAAACTTTTTCTTCTCCCTCACCTTCTCCTCCCTCACCTTCTCCTACTCCCTCACCTCCTATTAACTTGTAAAATAAAACCTTTAGCACTTTAACAATATCCACTAGAACCAAACCCCTTACAACCACGATCAGTTTTGCTTAACTCTTGTACTTCATAAACACAGGCATTTGAATAACGCTCTAAAATAATTTGAGCAATCCTATCACCAGCCTTAATAAGAAAATCTAAATTTCCAAAGTTATACAAAATAATACTAACATTTCCTCTATAATCTTCATCAATAACTCCTGCTCCAACTTCAATAGAATAATATTTAGAAAGACTAGATCTAGATGCTATTCTTCCATAACATTTTTCAGGAAACTCAAACTGTAAATCTGTTTTAATTTCAAGTTTTTTTCCTGCTGGTAAAATATAATCATAAGCACTATACAAATCTAATCCTGCTGAAAATAATGAACTTCTCTTTGGAAGATTAGCCTTTTCGGAAAGCCTAACAACATAAACCTTATCATGCGACATCTTAATTATGCTCCTTTAACACCACAGACTTATTCAAACTATTCTGAAAAATACATATACAAACTCGAATAGGTTTCAAATTATTATCCCTTTCTATACTTTGCACCTGAAAATACTTAGACCTGGCAAACAAATCATAATAAACTAAATATTGGGAGTTAACTGAAACATTTTTAAAATTTGAACTTTCAGAAACATTTTTAAAATTTGAACTTTCAGAATATATTATATCAAAATACACGTATTGTTTCATATTTCTAAAAAATACACTTACCTGTTCGGTACCACACTAAATACAATACAATACAATATTTCTCACAAATAAATAAATAAATAAGTACACTTACCTGTTTATAATGTGCCTGTGATGAATGACACCGAGCTTGATCTTGAAGCTTTTAAGTCGCAAAACTATAAAGCTAAAATTTCAACAAAAGCAAAAGCAACAACCAACAATCACCTAACTAAATACAAACCAAAAATAATTTCAACTAGTACTAAAATTATCTTAAGTAAAGGGGGGAACCCACTTAGCGATTTAACTATAATTCTGGTCGTTTCGACCAGTGTTGGTTGTTTGGTTTTGGTTGTTTTTACCTGAACTGGTCAAAAATGAGTAGAAACAGTGTTCCCACTCAGCAATTAGACCAAAAGATTAAAAAGTTACTTGCCAAATATCTGACAATGTTGGATATTGGTAGCTGGTTTTCTCCTAATCGACTAGGATCATAGTTATATCGCTTAGTGGGTTGGCCCCTTAAAACAGACCAAAAATAATTTCAACTAGCGCTTAGCGCTAGCTAAAATCAAAACGTCAATCTCCAAACCAAGAAAGCAATTTCCAACCACCTCTAAAAACGTCAATCTCCAAACCAAGAAAGCAATTTCCAACCACCTCTAGAAATATCAATCTCCACAACCACCTCTGAAAATATCAATCTCCACAACCACCTCTGAAAATATCAATCTCCACAAACTCTTGCACTTACGCCCAACAAAGCACGCACTTGCGCCCAACGCGGGGCCCAACGGCGCTCTTTACCACACTACAATTAGCCACACACATCCAAACCAACACCAAAGAAATGCGCGCAAAAGATCAACACAAAGCTTTTATACCCTCTTTATTAGTCTCAGCCAATCACAAGACAATAACATTATGTTATGATTGTGAAAGTATTTAAGGTGCTTATAGGTTTTCATTTTTAATAATAAACCAAAATAGTATACGTTTATATTATAAAACGCACGCATTAACTTAAACTATCTTTTCTCACTACATTTATATAAACAAAACAAAAATATATAGAATTGAATATTTAATAATTTGCTAATTTATAAAGTCGTTTCAAACTTTTATCCCTTCAGTACCTCCTCGTACAAAGCAAAAATACCCACATGGAAACAAGACACATCATCCAGAACCTTCCATGTAAGGTACTGAAAGGGAATACATCAACTTTCTCTCACTCTTAATTTAATATAATCATTTAAACTTTAAACATTAAAGCATATTTTATTATAAAACAAACTTTCATTTTAAAATATTTCAAAAATGTCTTAGCAAACTCTTAAAAATCAATAAACATACATACATATATATCTCAAAACCCCTCCTCGTACCTCTACAAGAAGGTATGTTACCACACAAGAAGAAATAATTAACTATCATATTTAGACTTACCATTAGACCTCAACAGCTTATCAGCTACCCAAATTTATATATATCCAAGCTACAATTTTAGTATGTTCACAGCTTATCAGCTACCCAAATTTATATATCCAAGCTACAATTTTAGTATATTCACATCACTTTGTTTAGTTCAATGTATTTACAATATTCAGCTAACCAATTTATATAAAAGCTACAATTTTAATGTGTTCACAACACTTTATTGTTTGAGCAAAATGTATTTACATTTATTCAAGTTTGCTGTTTATTTACCTTTAAAAATAAACCTTAATGTATTACATGTACTAACCATTCTTAATATGTTCATACAATTCTTAGCCAAATGCTTTCAATTATTAATGCATTATAAAGTGGTTGTTTTCACTAAAGTCAAATATAATAACTGCTATAGCCCAAATTAAACCTTGTCAATTATTACACTTGCGCTTTAATATGCTACAAAACTGTATATATATATCTTAACGCTTTCTTATCTTCTCTGCAAATAAACCGTTATAATCAAGCAAGTCGATTATGTTTATTCTTCCAAGCTATACGTTCGCCCCAACTGCGTCACCAATATTATATAAATTACTCTAACCAATACACATACTGACACAAAAAAAGAATACCTGGATCTGTGCCCAAACCATAAATATCAATTTCCTAGACTAACATACTGATTTCATAAGACTTGTGAAAGAACACTATTACTAGATTTACAGCTTGATTTCATAAGACTTGTGAAAGAACACTATTACTAGATTTACAGCTATGTCACACTAGTCAAAAGTAAAAATAGGCAGAAGACACTGAAAAATGAATAGGCACTAATCAAAAGTAACTTAAAAAAATTATTTCAAAAAATTATTTCATATTCATAAACGCACAAAGCTACATTAACACTAGAATCACCTAGGTCAATGTACGTCTCAACCCTCGCGTCACTCCGCACAAAACTACATTAACACTAGCCTGGTCGCCGGCCCACTCGCAGGAGGGCGAGTATTGGGCCAGGCACGAAGGTCTGGTTTCCTCGCGGACAGCGCGCGGCGTTATCTACCGGAGCGCCCCGCGTCGCTGTAAATCAAGTAAGCCGGTACAAAGTGTGTCCGCACGGCGTTCTCTACCAGAGCGTCCCGCGTCGCTCTAAATCAAGCGTACATGGACAGAATGTCTAAATTAGTGTGCTGTTGCATACGCACACACCGTTACAACGCGAAAAGAGTCTGCTCTGGAGTGCGCGCACCCGGTTGCAACGTTTACTCCATACCAGGGCTTTAACCAGGGTACATTAACACTAGAATCACCTAAAACCACGTCATGACCGCTAAGCTAATCTCAAAAAACTATATGTTCATTCTCCAAAAGTCGAAAAATTTCAAGATTAGCTCAACGACCACTCTGCAACACAACACTCTTACAACAGACTTGCAAAGAGGCAGCATTCTGCATGTAGATACGCACATCCGGTTTTCATACTATATCGTACCAAATTAAATAATTGTAAAATGCAAAATTCTTAACCTGTGTTTATTTCATAATTAGGTGTCAAGCAATAGCCTCGTAAAGTATCTAAGAAATAGGAGTGTTATAAATATCAAGACTGAGAATGTAAACAAACTTTCAAAAGTTACGACAATCCAATATGGAGGCCGTGTACCATGTCTGCAAACACTATAAATCATCAAGGTTCAATTCGTTCCCACTAGAGAGAGACACAATATACAATAACTTCCCACCAGAGGGAAACCAAATGTAACAAATAAGTTAATGCCTAATATGTCTAGTAATAAATTCAATCACATCTAATCTCCTCATTTGCCTCAAAACTTTAAATAATTTATCTAAATTTAAATAACCATATTGTGATTGAAAAACCTTTAAAACTTCATAAGCACGATGAACTTTTGGTTCATATAAACCATAAAAAATATTATCTATTTCAGTTAAAGAAATAGACAAATAAATTCCTAAATTTCTCCAATCCATCACTAAACGCTCAGCCAACTGTAAAAATAAAACTTGAATAATATTATCAGATATATTTTTATCATTTTTGGGTATAAAACTTAAAACAATTTCAATCAAATCATAACGATACAAACTTGACAAAGCTGTAATTAACTCGTTCAAATAATCATTTTTATCCACTCGATCCCACCATAAATTTAACATTTGTAATATATTAGACTGTAACACAGTACTTTTATCTTTACCTCGAATTCTATGCAAATCTTTGCTCTCTAATTCTAAATATATTGCCAAACTTTCCCAATCACAATAAAGCAAATCTGCAATAGACTGCAATACTTCATCAGCAATAACCAATTTTTCAGCTGACATTTTCTTAAGCTTATTATCAATAATAACATAAACATTCAACATTAATCACAAGAATATTTCTATTTCCAGTTCTAAAATTTGCAATTGTATGACGTGAACTACCCCCCTAAAAATTATCGATGACGTGAACTCCCTCACTAAAAATGGTCGATGACGTGAACTCCCTCAAAACCTATACTACTAATGTTTATTTAATCCAAATGCAATGATATATGCCACTGAGTTTCCGTTGACCAATGTCAGTCTGAGAGATTGTCCGCTCTACTCCTCACAAACCAGTAGTCATATTACCAGGTACCACCATGCACATCTTATTTACCTCATTTCATGACATCATCTACTCACTCTCCAAATGCATCGTATATGTGCATAAGTCAGAGAGTCTATCTTAGTATGGGTCTAGTTTCTAGCAAACAACTAGCTAAGATTTATTCAAAATTCTTGGTTTTAAAGCCATTGAAAAAGCAACTATCTAAGATGTCTACTGCATAATAGAACTGACAGCCGCATCAGTACAACTGTTTAAATCAGTTAGATACTTATATTTACTCAAAATGATGGAAACATACCTCACCATGCGACCATAAGGATGGCAACCTCGGTATACGGCTAATCTATATGGTATCTGGACTATTGATACCAAAGACGATTAGTACATTGAATATTGATAACTATAGACGTTTGGTACTCCAACTATTGGTACCAAGAGTCTATTGCTGCCTCGATAGTATTGTAACAGGAATTATAGAATAATTATAAGGTTGTTGAACGTGTTAAAACTCTTAGCCAATTAACTAATATCATAATATGATATTAGTTAATCGGCTGAGAGTTGTTATATATTATGGTTTGTAATATTGGTAGCGTGTCATATACATAATCTAGGTCATCATTAAAGGGTTCCTTGCACATGAATTTACAGAAGCTTATGTTTTATCTAATTAACTTCTCGCTGGTATTCTAAAAATATTTCAAAAGAAAAAAATGGAAAATATTGAAGTATTAGTGAGTTATGAAGGAAAGAAAATAAAATTTGGGAATTCCCTAATTTCTGGGCTTTCATTTCTGTCCTTGCTACGTCATAATTAAGGGAATTCCCTTTCAATATAACTTGGGAATCTCAGGTTATTGAAGGAATTTAGGGGAACAGAAGATACAAGTGTTTATAGCCTATGTGTGGCCTGATATAAATATTTAATGCTATAGCTAAAATTCCTTTCTATACACTATTGAGATTTGGGGATTCCCTTTTTTGGAAAGCTGGGGATTCCCAATGAAAGTCCTTGTGACGTCACAAATTTGAGTATTTCCCTTAAAATCAGATAAAATTGACCGAATTTTGATGTTCTATAACTACACATATACTTGGGATTTTCTTTAGATATCTCTAGCATCATTAGCTCTTGATGCAAATACTACCCTCAAGGAATTTCATTGGAAAATATTAAGCCTGCAATTATGTGCAAGGATCCCTTTAAAGAACCTACTTCAAGTTGGAACTTGTGGGTTGCTGGTGAGAGCAGGGAGGAAAGGAGGGAAGTAGACTAAATTCCATCAGTGAGCCCACCAGGTGGGGGCAGTGGCCATGGCTGACTCAAGGGCAGGGTCAAATGGCTATTCAAGAAGGAGAGAGACGAGTGCTCTTAGATGTTGACACCATGAGTTTATTAGGCCAAATGACAATAAGTGGCTGCAGAGCAGCTCCTTATGTAATAGACCAAGTGTGCAGAATGTGCAGAATGTCCACATAGTGAGCAATGTGTGCACATTGCACACACACCTACAGAAATGTAAAAAGGCACAACAGGAAGCCTGTTTTGTTACAGTAAATCCAGAATGCAAAGTTATGCACAGGGTGCAGAATATATGTACATGAGCTCAGTGTGCACAGTGTGCACACAGCAACACACAATTTAATGTTAAAAGACACAAAAGAAAGGCAGTTCTGTTACAGTATATATACAAATTGTCGTTTTTTGGACAATTCAAAGGCACACTTTGACAGAAACACGTAATGCAATGTATTTTTAAATGACATTAATTCTTTCTTCAGAGAAGATAATTATTAGATCTACATTTTATCAAGATTG